>CM075981.1:35751927-35916565 GCA_038087875.1 Malacoraja senta | reverse complement strand
CACAGGTAATAGTCATTGAAGTATAATAGTAAGATTAGAGAAGACTATAACTACCAGATGACCTTTACGAGGATTGGGAGCGGAGGGCACGTAGTCCCTCATCGTAACTCCTCATAAAATAAAGATCAAACTTCAAACTGGTAAGTTCTCATTTAATCTTACTATTTTACTTCGGAGTTACGTGAGTGACTACGTGAAAATTTCAAAGCTCTGTGATTTCATGCCACAGATTCAAATCCAGGCGTCTCATTGTATCGATTGACTCAGAATGAGTAAATAATCAATAATGCATCAAACCATAACATTGCTTTAAACGCATTAATGGTTTATTTTGTAAAGAAACAATAGCAACCCCTTCTATCCCAGCGGGAAACTATAAAACTGAACTCAAAACAGAATGGGCAAATACCCCCGGTTTGGCAATTGGTTTATGATAAAACTTTTGGAACATCAATTCACTGGACCATCCTGCGGCCGTGAGAATATGGTCTATAGGGACGTCCATTGCCCTGGCCGCTGAAGTTGATGCCGCCCTGGTGGTGTGAGATTTAAAATTGTCAGTGTCAATCCCAGCATAAACCATAACCTGCTTTAGCCACCTTGAAATAGTCAGAACTGACACCTTCCTATGCGTTTTTTTGTGGCTAATAAACAATGCTGATTCCGCACCTCTTAGGGTTCTGGTAGCCTCGATGTAATATAACAAACATTACACCACACACAGGCGGGAATCTGTAGGGTATGCCGCCAAAGTAATCTTACACCCTGTCGCCCCTAGTCTACTCTGCTTGAGCAAATCATAGATGTAAAAAGTGACAGCATCTGCTGACACTTCCATCCTGTCTAGTTGCAGCTTCTGTAATGTCTGCACACGTTGGGCTGAAACCAACGCCATAAGCATGACTACCTTCATGGTGACTTTGGCCAAAGACAGGGTTGTGACAGGAGTCCACTGACAAAGGAGCATAAGAACATCGCTTACATTCCAGATAACTGAATACCTGGGCCTGGGAGGATTAGAATTAAAAATTCCCTTCATAAACCCAGAGACTAGAGGGTGTGACCCCACTGGACGTTTCTCTGATCCCATCCATAAGTATGAAGACAGGGCACTTCTGGCTGTATTGATCACACTATAGCTTAACTTATGATCGAAATATAGAGTTGACAAGAACTCCAGTACGTCTGGGATGCCTGCCGTTTGATATGAAATATTCTGCCGCAAGCAGAACACCTCCCATTTCCTTATAGAAGAAATGTACTGCTTTTGTGTACTATCCCTCCAGGCCGCAGTAATAACATCCACGGTGCGATCGGATAGTCCTCTCCCCAGGTATGGCCTTCTTAGAATCTGCAAATTAATAGATCAATACGATCATGTAAAGGGTGTTGATCGCCAGCTACCGGGTGCACCAGCAGGTTTCTATGTTTGGGAGCTATCATAAAAGGCTGTGTGATTATCTGCAACACGAGAGGGAACCATGGCTGAGTAGGCCAGTCAGGTACCACCAATACGCCTGAAGCGGAGTCCTGCTTAATTTTTTGTAGACACAGACTGATGAGGCAAAATGGAGGAAATGCATATAAAAACATTCCTCCCCAATACAGCGAGAATACATCGACTGCTGCTGCCCCAGGATCCGGTTCCCATGAAACATATTTAGGTAACTGGTGGTTTAGTTTGGATGCAAACAAATCGATATCTGGCATACCAAACCTAGCCACAACATCATTAAATATCTCATGATTCAACATCCATTCTGTGTTGTCATTGAATTGGCGTGACCTTGTGTCTGCCACTATGTTAAATCTACCTGGTAAGTAGATTGCTGATAGCCAAATGTCTCTAGTAATACACCAGCTCCAAATCAGATTTGCCAATCTATCACAAGAATCTGACTTGACTCCACCCATATGATTAACATACGCCACAGTTGTAGTGTTGTCGATCTGAACCTGCACATGCAAGTGACTTTTAGTAGAGCAATAAGCTTTAAGCCCATAAAATGTTCCCAAAAGCTCTAAATAATTAATCCCTCGTAACTGCAGGTGCTTCTTGCCTCTTCCATCTGCCTCCACAGCTGGAAATAGTATCCGTAGCACCCCAACCTAGAGCACTAACATCAGTCTGTAAGGCAATGGAAGGTGGGTCAACCAAAATTTTGCTGGAACTACTTGAGACATTCATGATCCACCATTGTATTTCAGCAATGGCTTCAGCTGATAATTCCATGGGCCTGTCAAAATGACCTGAATGTGTCCTCAGTGCCTGTTCTTTTGCTCATTGTAATTGCTGGTAATGCAGAGGTCCAAACTGCACACCTGGAAAAGAAGCCACAAATTTGCCAATCAAGCTTGCCACTTGTCTAATTGAAGGTCGTTGTTCTCCAATGAGCTTAATACAGCCTTCAATTAATTGCAGCCTTTTATCCTTGGGCAGAGTCACTAACATGTGCTCTGAGTTAATAGAGAACCCCAAGTAATCAATAACTTTGTCTGGTGTTAATTTGGACTTATCTGGGTGAATGATAAACCCCAATTTTTCAAAAGTGAGCTTCAGAACTGAAATGGATGTTTCAGCTTCGTCCCGAGTCTTTCCTACAATTAAAATATCGTCCAAATAGGCCATTACAATATGACCTTGAGCACGAAGTAGCCCCAGGATTGGTTTTAACAATTTGGTAAATAATCTAGGAGCTGAGGTTAATCCATTAGGCAGTGCATTGAATTGCCACAATTGACTCATCCAGCTAAATTTCAAATATCTCCTGTCATCGCAATGAACAGACACTGAGTAATATGCATCTTTAAGATCTATGCTTTCCATATAACAACTTCTGGGAACCAGTTGTTTAGCCGTAGCAAAAGTTTCCATTTTGAAATGTCTAAATTGTACAAAAGGGTTAAGGCTCGTCAGGTCTAGAATGATTCTACATCCTCCATCCTTTTTTGACCTAGGAAAAATATTTGACACAAATTGTTGCAGTTGACGAACCGACCTCTCAATTACCCCTTTATTGCATAATTTTTCAAGTTCTGCCTGTATTCCGATATTTTCTTCCTGTGAGAAAATGAGTGTCCGGCTAGGAACATGCTGAGTGGGTGGACACAAATTGGGATAGAATTCAATTCGAAAACCTTCAATACTGCACAGCACCGCACAAACGGATCTAATGTTATCTCCTGCCATTCTTTTAGAAACAAGTGTAACCTACCCCCAACTTGTAAATCTTTCCCACTGAAAATGTTGCTTTCAGAAGCAAAACCACCTACCTGCGTGGTTATCGGTGGAACTTGTTGCCCCCGGTTCCTCATGGGAAAATTCATGTTTGCCCGTGTGCCTACAGCAGGGCGTCAGCTGCGCATATTCGGGAATGAAAGGCTCGTTCCTTCACCAGCCCCGGTCATTGCACCCCGTCGGTAGGGGAAGTGCCTCCGAACCATTTTGCTGCCCATAGGCACTTTGATTAACCCCACTGTCTTTGCCTCATCATTGAGCTCTTTTACTCGCTTAGCGAGGTCCTCCCCAAACAGCAGATTTGGCAGTTGAACATTGCTGGGCTTGCACAGCGCTGCAAATTTAGGGTGAATAGTAGGGCGTATGGCACTTTTTCTCAAACAGTTCACTTCAAAATGG
Source organism: Malacoraja senta (assembly GCA_038087875.1). Taxonomy (NCBI): domain Eukaryota; kingdom Metazoa; phylum Chordata; class Chondrichthyes; order Rajiformes; family Rajidae; genus Malacoraja; species Malacoraja senta. Next base: position 35,912,928 of record CM075981.1, on the reverse strand, counting down.
GCACTGCACAGAAGACCTAAAGCATCCTGTTGTGCTTCAGACAGGTGCCCCTCGTCCACCGTTCTGGCGAACGCCATAATGCCTGCAGCAAGCAACTTCAGCACCCGCTGGAATTTTAACTCTTGTGCCCGAACACCAACTCCCATTTGGCCCCATATCACATGGTTAACCACCGGTACTTTAGGTAAGCCACAATTAACCGGGGTTTCACACCTCTTTGCGGTATCATCCATTGTCAGCTCTTGGAGCTGATGGGAGAGTAAATAGTTCATTGTTGTGGCCAACTCCTCACCCAAAGGCTCCCCTGATTCTCTGGGGATAGCAAATTTTGCTGCCAAATTTGGTATTCCAATCTCATGCCCTTCACCCCTTGGGCTCTGCTCACCCACTGATTCGGCGTCAGTGTAACCCTGATCCATCAAACTCTCCTCCTCCATGAGGGAGCGACTGAGCAGCCCTATTCCAGGTGCTGCTGGCACAGGCTCTCCAACAGCCCGGTGTGGACACCACTACTCCTCCCGCAGTGCATCCTTTCCATCAGGAGCTCGATTTGAGATAGCCGTATAAAAACGGTCTCCCCTTGCGGAGGTGAATACTCCTGGCCCGACTCTGAGTCAATGGGCCTAGCAGACTTAGAAGTAGCCTTACGCCCCAACGGCGCGGCGACGGTGCTCACAGGCAACGTGTCTGCAGTCGCTAGCCCCCCTGCTAACGACGGTACAGGTGAACTAGGCGGGCACCCGCTACCCGCACTCCCGCGGTCTTCCAAGCTTTTAGCAGCAGGTCGCCTCGCCTTCACCTTAGAAGCTTTCTGCATATTGAACTCGCCCTGAAAAACAAGCGTCTCCACCAGAAAGCAACCTCCAACTAAGTTGAGCACTTACCTTGAGGTTTTAATCTTACCCGCTGGAGGAGCGCTGCTACTCCAACCGGTCGCTGCGCCATGCGTCTGACGTAATGACGCGCATGCGGCTGGACGGGGTCTTCTTCACGTAGTCACTCACGTGACTCCGAAGTAAAATGATGCATATAGAGTCATAGAGTGATACAGCGTGGAAACAGGCCCTTCGGCCCAACTTGCCCACACCAGCCAACAATGTCCCAGCTACACTAGTCCCACTTGCCTGCACTTGGTCCATATCCCCCCAAACCTTTCCTATCCATGTACCTGTCTAAATGTTATTTAAACGATGGGATAGTCCCAGCCTCAACTACCTCCTCTGGCAGCTTGTTTCATACACCCACCACCATTTGTGTGAAAAAGTTACAAATTATAAATAAATATTAACAAATTAGATGACAACTTTTATTGTCATATGTCTTGAAATGGACCAATGGAATTCTTACTTGTAGCAGCACAACAGATATGTAAGCATTGTACTCTGTAAACACCATAATAAACAACAACAAAAATCAAAAATAAGATGGAAATAGTGAAAGCTGCTGGTTTCATTATGAAACCAGCAGCTTTCACTATTTCCATCTTTACTGCACAGGAGCATATGAAAGGATAATGGTGCCATTTCTAACCAAAGTTAATTATTTACAAGAGATTATGTCAATCTATAATGTATGTGTTCTCAGCAACGTTCCATTCAATATCATTGAATGTTTTGCTATTATCATTATCCATATTAAATATATCCATGACAATTATCCATGATTCATTCACCTTTCATTCATTCCTTTATTCCTTCATTCCTTCATTCGTTCATTCATTCGTTCATTCATTCATTCATTCATTCATTCATTCATCCATCTCAGTTTACATCTGTGATTTTTAATCTCTATAACCTGGTATTGAGCCACTTCCTGTAATAGGGAGGTTTCACGGCAGTCGGGTCACGACCCATGACCCATACTGTTGCTACGCTACGCCAAATGGATTACACGCGATGAACAGCAGGTAGGCACTTACCATTGTTTCCAGCGTAGCGGGCCCGTTAAAACCCGCCAAAATTGTCAATTTTTGCGCTGTAAATAATTATGGAAATCGGGATAAGCGTGAGAGACATTTAGCCTACTTCAGAATTCCAAAAGTGAGGAGAAATGACGGTAGATAGAAGCGAGAGCTGAAGGAACAACAGCCAAAGTGCTTGGCGAACATTGGCCATTTGCTCACTGCATTTCATCAACTAAGGCATTATTTGTGTTTTTTCTTGATTCCTTTGGCATCTAAAAAGTTTCAGAAGTGATAAATCTGGCTGTAAAATTTTAAAATCGCCCATGGTTCTCAAGTGGGTTTTTACATACAAAAAGAAAACGCCTCTGAAGCAAAATTTACAACCAGATTTATCACTTCTGAGACGTTTTAGATACCAAAGGAATGAAGAAAAAAATCAAATAATGCCTTACTGTTGATGAAATGCAGTGAGCAAACGCGATAATTCCCAATATTTTCAATTCCGATATCTGCACGGCCAATGTTCGCCAAGCACTTTAGCTGCTGTTGTCCCTTCAGCTCTCGCTTCTCTTTACCTTCATTTCGCTTCACTTTTGGAATTCTGAAGTTGGGTACATGTCTCTCACACTTACCCCGACTTCCACAATTTTTTATAGCACAAAAATTCAACATTTTGGCGGTTTTTAACAGGTAGGAAAGTACGCATTTCTTGTATTAATAACATATACCGGAAGTGACGGATGTCCTCCAGATGGATTGAGCGGCTCTGTGCGTCAAGCCCTATGACTTAGTGACCTTACGTGCAACCCCCCTATATAACCTTCGTAGGCAATCTGCACCCCTCCTATACTGCAGATTCGAATGTATTTCCATCCTTTACCCCACAATATTGTTACAGAAATTAGTCTGCGAGCAAATCAGCTTTTAAACGGGCGGCTCATTGGCCAGCTGCTGCCTCATAGCATTTGGGACCTTGGTTCGATCCCGCCCTTAAATGTTGTCTTTGTAGAGTCTGCACGTTCTTCCTGTGACCGCTGTGCTTCCTTGAGGTGTTCTGGTTTCCCCCTACATCTGGATTTGTTGGTTAATTGGCCTCTGTAAATTGCCCCTAATGCACAAAGATAGGATAATATAGAAGGTAGACAAAAATGCTGGAGAAACTCAGCGGGTGCAGCAGCATCTATGGAGCGAAGGAAATAGGCAACGTCTCGGGCCGAAACCCTTCTTCAGACTGATAGGGGGTGGGGAGAAGAAAGGAAAAAAAAGCTAGGATAATATAGAAGTGTGTTTAGTTTTAGTTTAGAGAAACATCTCGGAAACAGGCCCGTCGGCCCACCGAGTCCACGCTGTCCAGCGATCCCCGCACACTAACACTATCCTACACACTAGGAACACTTTTTTTTACCAAGCCAATTAACCTATGTCTTTGGAGTATGGGAGGAAACCAGATCACCCGGAGAAAACCCACACAGGTCATGGGGAGAACGTACAAACTCCGTACCATAGTCAGTATCAAACACAGGTGTCTGGCGCTGTGAGGCACCAACTCTACCGCTGCGCCACTGCTCTCCACACTTCACCATTGGGTGTGGCCCACATTCACCTTGAATGTGTGATCGATGGGCGGTGTGGACTTCATGGGCTGAAGGGCCTGTTTACTGAACAGTACCTGTTCAAGAGAGAGTTAGATATAGCTCTTAGGGCTAATGGAATCAAGGGAAAACGCTCTGGAGTTTAGAAGGATGAGAGGATATCTCATTGAAACATATAAGATTGTTAAGGGCTTGGACACGCTAGAGGCAGGAAACATGTTCCGGATGTTGGGGGAGTCCTGAACCAGGGGCCACAGTTTAAGAATAAGGAGTAAGCCATTTAGAACAGAGACAAGGAAACACTTTTTCTCACAGAGAGTGGTGAGTCTGTGGAATTCTCTGCCTCAGAGGGCAGTGGAGGCAGGTTCTCTGGATGCTTTCAAGAGAGAGCTAGATAGGGCTCTTAAAAATAGCGAAGTCAGGGGATATGGGGAGAAGGCAGGAACGGGGTACTGATTTTGGATGATCTGCCATGATCATATTGAATGGCGGTGCTGGCTCAAAGTGCCGAATGGCCTACTCCTGCACCTATTTTCTATGTTTCTATGTTTCCATGTCATAGAGTCATAGAGTGATACTGTGTGGAAACAGGCCCTTTGGCCCAACTTGCCCACAATGTCCCAACTACACTAGTCCCACTTGCCAGCGCTTGGTCCATATCCCTCCAAACCTGTCCTATCCATGTGCCTGTCTAACTGTCTCTTAAACGATGGGATTGTCCCAGTCTCGACTTCCTCCTCTGGCAGCTTGTTCCATACACCCACAACCCCTTGTGTGAAAAAGTTACCCCTCGGATTACTATTAAATCTTTTCCTCTTCACCTTGAGCGTGCGGCACAGTGGTGCAGTGGTAGAGTTGCTGCCTTACAGCGAATACACCGCCGGACACCCGGGTTCATTCCTGACTACAGGTGCTGTCTGCACGGAGTTTGTACGTTCTCCCCGTCACCTGCGTGGGTTTTCTCTGAGAGCTTCAGTTTCCTCCCACACATACGTACAGGTGTGTAGGTTAATTGGCTTGGTAAATGTAAAAATTGTCCCTAGTGGGTGCAGGATGGTGTTAATGTGCAGGGATCGCTGGTTGGTGGGGACCTGGTCAGCGGAAGGGCCTGTTTCCGCGCTGTTTCTCTAAACTAAACTAAACGAAACTATGACCTCTGGTCCTCGATTCCCCTACTCTGTTCAAGAGACTCTGTGCATCTACCCAATCTATTCGTCTCATAATTTTATACACCTCCATGAGATCACCCCTCATCCTCTTCGCTCCATGGAATAGTCCCAGCCTACTCAACCTCTCCTTATAGCTCACACCCTCTAGTCCTGGCAACATCCTCGTAAATCTTTTCTGAACCCTTAACAATATCTTTCCTATAATATGGTGCCCAGAACTGAACACAATATTCTAAATGCGGTCTCATCAACATCTTTTACCATCTGCAACATGACCTCCCAACTTCTATGCTCAATGCTCTGACTGATGAAGGCCAAAGTGCCAAAAGCCTTTTTGACCATCTTATCTACCTGCGACTCGACCTTCAAGAAACCATGCACCTGTACTGCTAGATCCCTCTGCTCTACAACAATACCCAGAAGTCTACCATTTACTGTGTAGGTCCTGCCCTTCTGCGACCTCCCAAATGCAATACCTCACACTTCTCTGCATTAAATTCCATCAACCATTTCTCCGCCCACCTGGCCAATCGATCCAGATCCTGCTGCAATCTTTCACAACCATCTTCACGAACCACTCACTTTTCTATCATCAGTTAACTAACTAATCTTGCCCTGAATGTTCTCATCCAAATCATTGATGTAGATGGCAAACAGTAATGGGCCCAGCACCGAACTCTGAGGCACACCACTAGTCACAGGCCTCCGGTCCAAGAAGCAACCTTCCACCATCACCCTTCCATGGAGCCTATGGAATATCTCTACAAAGGCCTCTGCAATTTCCTCCCAGGCTTCCCACAATGTCCGAGAATGTACTTGGTCAGGCCCTGTGGATTTATCCAACTTGAAGTGCTTCAGATCACCAAAACATTCTCTTTGGTAAATTGTATATGATCTAGGACATCACAACTCCCATATCTCAATTCCTCAGCTTCCATCATTACAAAATAATAAATATCCATTTAATATTTCTCCCATCTCTGTGTTTCTATGCAAAGATGGCCATGCTGATGTTCTAAGGTTATATTATTTCCTTGCCCCGATTTTACTCTTAATTACCTGTGAAAATTCTTAGGATTTTCCTTTACCTTGCCTGCAGGACCATTTCATGTCCTGTTTTTACCTTCCCTATTGCTTTCTTAAGTGTATTCCTAGGCTTTTGATACTCGTTTGGATCCAAATGCCTAAATCGGACGTATGGCTTCTTTTTCCTGATCATGTCCTGAACATCTCTGGTAAACCAGAGTTGCCTAAACTTACCAATCGTGCTCCTCAGCCAAACAGAAACATGCTGTCCCCGCACTCTTGCTCTCTCAATTGTGAAAGCCTCCCACATGCCAGCCATTCCCTCACCTGGAAACAATTTACCTCTACAAGTTCCTGCCTCATTCCTTCAAAATTGGCTTTGCCCCAATCTGGGACCTTAACATGTGAGCCAGTCTGATACTTATCTAAAACTACTTTAAAAATAATAGACTAATAGAATTATGGTCATAAACAGTCAGTAGAGGATAAAAACTCTGCCACTGAATATTTGTTGTAAACCTCTGGTCTTTTCTTTCGCCTTTAGAAAGTAAAGTCTTCAGACCTGTTTAGCTAACCTCACTTTTTTACATGTAATCAATCTCAGTCATGAATGCAAAGTTGCACGTAAGGTCTTTTGAATGGAATTATTTCAGCAGCATAAGCAAGGACTCAGTGTAAAGGTGACATAAAGACTGAACTGTGAACTGGTCCACCATAAACATACCAATAGAGAACATTTCATGCAGGATTAACGTCAAGCAGAGTGACAATGTCTCCAGAGTGATAAAAATAAATGCCTGCCATTGAAAAACAAAAGGAGGTGTGTGCCAGTCAATGTTGGGGAAGGTTTATTTTGATATCATCCATGGGCTGGTGGAGAGTGATTGCGTTCTCTACATTTCAGGAAGCAGCAATGTTTCTGACAGCACTGAGCACACCAGCGACTGACCTAACACAGGAGCAGGGAGTCAAACAGGGTCGGGCTAAGGGGAAGAGATCTCTTATTGAAGTTGTAGATTCTGTGCCCTCAAATGCTACTTCTGTTGCTTCTTCTCTCCTGATGTTTCTGATGCAAAACTGACCCTCACATCCCAATACTGTCACCTCCACTCCCAGCGCTCAGTCAAACCATCCCCCACATACCACCACACCCACTCACACATGCACACACCCACTCACACACACACACACACACGCACACATGCACACACACACGCACACACATGCACTCTCGCACGCACACACTTGCACACACACACATGCACGGGCACACACACACATGCCCACCAGACTTGCTGAGAAGCTGCTGGAATTGGGGCTCAACACCCCCCTGTGTGCCTGGGTCCTGGACTTTCTCACCGCCAGGCCCCAGGTAGTCAAGATGGGAGGAAATACATCGAAGTCCCTTACCCTGAGCACAGGATCCCCCCCAGGGTTGCGTCCTCAGCCCCCTACTGTACTCCCTGTACACACATGACTGTGTGGCTAGGTTCAGCTCCAATTCTATAATTATGTTTGCTGATGACACTGTGGTGGTGGGCCTGATCTCCGATAATGATGAGAAGGCCTACCGGGAGGAGGTGGCTGATCTGGCACTCTGGTGTCAAGACAACAGCCTCCTCTTGAATGTCAAAAAAACGAAGGAGCTGATCGTGGACTTTAGGAGGGCACAACATCCAAGGACGTACACGCCATTGAAGATAAATGGGGATACTGTGGATAGGGTGAGCTGTTTTAAATACCTGGGAGTCCACATCTCTGAGGATATAACATAACATAACAACATAGCATAACAAATACTTTATTAATCCCCTTTGCAGGGGAAATTCAGATGTCCTTGCAGCACACTAATAAAAATACAACATAGCATTAAAGAAGTAGTTTAACATTGGAACATAAAACATCCCCCCACAATGGATCCCATTATGAGGGAAGGCACAAAGTCCAGTCCCCATCCCCATGTCCACCCATGGTCGGGCCTATTGAGGCCTCCGCAGTCACCGCTACGGTGGCCCGATGTTTCAGGCCCTCTCGCCGGATGATGGTGCTCAGGCGCCAGGCGAATCCTCACAGCGGCTTGGGAAACCTGGAACGGCCGCTTCCTTACTTGGAGACCGCGGCTTCCGAAGCCAACAGGCCGTGCTGAACGGAGCTCCACCACTGGCGATCTCGCCAAGAGATCCCAGGCTCCCGATGTTAAAGTCAGCGCCACCACCCACAGCTTGGCCGCTCCACAGACCGCAGCTCCGCGATGTTCAATCGGCAGGTCCCAGCATACCGGAGTTCCAGCGCAGGCAAGGCATCGACCGCTCCGCGATAGCGCTCCAACGCTGTGCCGCCGCCGAAGCCGAAGTACTGGCCAGGTCCCCTCAGGAAACGCCGCTCCAGGCCCCGCTGGTAGGCCGCGAGGACGGGTCGAAGGTACTACTCGGAGGAAGGCAGCCTCTCCGACCAGGTAAGAACTTGAAAAAGCAATTTCCCCCTCCCCCCCCCCCCCAGCCCCCACACATAAAAAGATTAGGCCCCCAACTACACACTTTAACGTACTAAAAATAATAAAAAAGAAGTGAAAAAAATGGACAGCTGCAGGACGGGCAGCCGTACAGAACAGCGCCCCCTCTCCAGAACATATGACATGGACATCACACGCTGCAGCACTGGTGAGTAAGGCAAGGCAGCGCCTTTACCACCTCAGGCAATTGAGGAAATTCAAAGTGTCTCTGAGGATCCTTCAGTGCTTCTACTCAGCGGTTGTGGAAAGCATCTTGTCCGGAAACATCACAATTTGGTTTGGGAACTGCTCTGCCCAGGACAAGAAGGCTCTGCAGAGAGTAGTGCGTTTGGCCGAACGCACTATGGGAACTTCACTCGCCCCCGTGCAGGAACTATACATCAGAAGATGCAACTTTAGAGCCAACAAGATCATGGGAGACCCCTTCCACCCCTGCAACGGACTGTTCCAGCTGCTACGGTCAGGCAAACGCCTCCGTTGCCATGCTGTGAGAACAGAGAGGATGAGAAGGAGTTTCTTCCCAGAGGCCATTAGGACTGTAAACTCCTATCTCACCAGGGACTAACTTTACTGGACCAATTCACTGTTGTGTGGTGTCCTTTTAAAATTGCTGTTTTTTTCTCCCACAAATATGTAATATGTGAATATGTGATTCTGTTCCATTGTGTTTTGTAGTTTTTTTGCACAATCCGTAAGCATTGCCACATTTCATTTCACTGCACATCTCGTATGTGACGAATAAACTTGACTTGACATGCGCACACACATACGCACACACATGCGCACACACACACGCTCACACTCGCACACACACACACACGCACACATGCATGCACGTGCACACGCACATGCGCACACACACACACAAACACACACACATGCGCACACACACATGCGCGCACACACACACACACACACACACACACACACACATGCGCACACACACACACACACACACACACACACATGCGCACACACACACACACACACACACACACACACACACACACACACACACATGCGCACACACACACACACACACACACACACACACACACACACACACACACACACACACACACACACACACACACACACACACACACACACACACACACACACACACACACACCTTTTGCTGTTTCTCCTGCTGAATGCTGGAGCAACTCAGCGGGCCAGGTGGCATCTCTGGAGAGAAGGAATAGGTGATGGTCGAGACTCTTCTTAATCTTCAGCACATCTGGAATCTCTTATGGATTGCAACTGGACAAACCAAATAGGAACAGGCTCGCATCATACTCACTTCCTTTAGCTCCAAACCGCATACTAAATTGGTCTAATGAAATTAATGAGAATGTCCTTCCCAGCGGTTTTATTCCCCCAATAATACGTTGCTTCCTCATTTTTCCCAATCAATTCTCCCACAGTTTCATTGAAATCCTGACCAGTATAAGCCCATTCTATGTTAAACCACTGGATATTTTAAAATGACACACATTTCAACCCCAGGCTCCCTTCTTTCCCTGGCCCACTTGGACACCGTTTTGGAGTTTGTCTCAGCCTTGCACATGAACAGATGGATCAATGGAACTACAATGCTGAGAACTATAAACTACATGCTGTGTCATCCACTCCGCTCTCCCAAATGTATGTGAGCTTGACCTGACTGTGTTTATCTATAGTATCATCTGATCTGATCATACACGAGGCAAAACAAAGCTTTTCTATGTACCTCTCTGTACCTCTCGGTTTTTCTATGTACCTCTCGGTTGGTCAAGCAGTCATGGAGACAGAGAGTCATATAGTTATATAGTGTGGAAACAGGCCCTTCAGCCCAACTTGCCCACACCATCTAACATGTCCCATCTACACTAGTCCCACCTGCCTGCTCTTGGCCCATTTCCCTCCATACACCTCAGATCCATTGACCTCTTGGCCCATTTCCCGTTGTGATCCATACACCTCAGATCCATAGAAAATCTTTCCCCTTTCACCTTAAAGTAATGTCTAAAATGTGGGCACTTCAATCTAATTTCTAGGGAAGATATTACAGTGGAAGTGTATATTACAATGCAGGTTGCAATTCTTCTCAGCATTCCCCTCCACAGATAAGAAACGACCACCAGGAGAGTGAGACGTAACACGGGAGTTTACCTGCCCATCTTTCTTAGTATCACTGGAGGATCGCTTCATACGAAGAGGAATCTGTCGTATGTAATTACTTTGAGGATGAAAGAAAAATAATGAATTCCCTTGGAATGAATTCTAATTTAATGCCTGGCTTGCATGAGAATTAACATCATTGAAAGAGTGAGTCAACGTCACCATGCAGCACATGTCTAATCTGGCCACTAAGGTTTGCTATCTGATGCCTGTGATTTGGATGATGAGCAGAGTCAATGATCAGTTGATTGTATAGGTTGGATTAGGGTATGACAGAACTGAACAGTCTTTATCGTCTGTTCCAGGCTCATTTATATTGCACTATTTCTCCAAGAAAAAGGGTAGGCAATACCTAATCTGAGGAAAGATTAAATAGCAGAATTTGTCTCCGATTGCAAATAAGTTTTTCTCAAAAAAAATCTGTTCATTCCGTTGTCACCCTTTCCAAAGGCTGTGCTCACACTATTGGCCCAACTTGCCCACGTTGACCAATGTGCCCCATCTACACACAGTCCCACCTGCCAGCATTTGGCCCATATCGCTCTAAACCAAATCTATCCAGGTACCTGTCTAAATGTTTTTTTACATGTTGTAATAGTACCTGCCACGGCCACCTCCTCTGGCAACTCGTTCCATTTACCTACCACCCGTTGTGTTAAAAAAAAGTTTCCTCTCAGGTTCCTATGAAATCTTTCCCCCCTTTCTATATGGTTTTTATGGCGCATCTATAGAAGTCGGTGAGGGTTGTTGGGGACATGCTGAACTTCCTAAACCGTCTAAGGAAGTAGAGGTGTTGGTGAGTTTTCTTGGCTATAGCATTGATGTGCCTGGTCCAGGACAAATTGCTGGTGATTCTTTAATCCCTTGTTTTAACGGATCCCTTTATAACAGATTTAAGTTCTATCGGACAGACCTGCTGATGCCACCCTTGGCTCTCACTGCCTCTCTGGCCGCTTAGAGTCCCCGGCTTCCGATGCCACCCCTGGCCGCAAGGTGCACCAGTGAGCTCTTCTTCACCCACTGCATGGTCCGGTTGATGTGGCTGTTGCTGCGGCTCGTGTTGCGGACCCTGGGGACAGCACTTTCTTCAAGCTGCTGTCACCGACAGGACGCACTGGGTCACCATCGGGCTCCCTCCCCTCTCACCTGCTGCTGCTTCTTCCTGTGGGCTGTCGCTTTGTCCGCTCCTTGCTCCACCATCGCATCCTCCTTCTCCTGTCACTTTATCCACTCCACCACTCTCCCCTCCACCACCCCCTCCTCCTCCTTTCCCCCCCGTGTCGACTCCACCTTGAAAAATTAAGGACAGGATCAAAGACCATGTGCAATCTCAGATTTTGGTCTTGACCCCTACTTAGCTTGCAATTAAGGCCAACATACTAATAAATCTCCTAATTATCTGCAGTGCATGTATGTTTGCTTCTTGTAGCTACCGATCCAGCTCACCAAGGTCCTTCTTTGCATCAATATTTTCTCATTTCTTATCATCTAAAACATATGTATTGAGCGAGGTGCTGCTTGATCTGGCCTACTGCCTGTGCTCACAACCTACAGTGCTTTCGTGACCACATTTACTCTACAGCCCCATAGGTACAATGAACTTATGATGAAAGAATGGGTCGACTGGGCTTGTATTCACTGGAATTTAGAAGGGTGAGAGGGGATCTTATAGAAACATATACAATTCTTGGAGGATTGGACAGGGTAGATGCAGGAAAAATGTTCCTCATGTTGGGGAACCAGGGGTCACAGTTTAAGAATAAGTCATGACCACATTGAATGGCGGTGCTGGCTCGAATGGCCGAATGGCCTACTCCTGCACCTATTGTCTATTGTCTATTGTCTAATAAGGGGTAGCCCATTTAGGACTGAGATGAGGAAAAAACTTTTTCACCCAGAGAATTGTGAATCTGTGGAATTCTCTGCCACAGAAGGCTGTGGAGGCCAATTCACTGGATGTATTCAAGAGAGAGTTAGATTTAGCTCTTAGGGCTAAGGTAATCAAGGGATATGGGGAAATAGCCGGAATGGGGTACTGATTTAGGATGATCAGCCATGATCGTATTGAATGGCGGTGCTGGCTCGAAGGGCTGAATGGTCTACTCCTGCACCTATTTTCTATGTTTCTATGAAGCTTGAACCAAACCTGGGTTCATATTTCTGGTGGCAATGTGACATCACCTGATGTAAAGCTCGGTGAAAGAACAGGATCAGATTCATCTGACATCTTATCCAATGTTGATATTTCACCACATGTGTATTAGCCATGTCACTGCATAATTTCGACCATTCTCTCAGGTTAAGCTTCAGAAGCGATAAAATGTATTAATATTTTCATGGCTAGAGTTGTGAATTATATTTGATTCAATAAATTGGACTGAGTATTGTACTGAGGGAGCTTTATTGGATGAGAAGTTAAGCCATGGTTGTTACTGCCATATCAACTGGATATAACAGATCCCATTGATGTATCTCACAGGAGGGCTTGGCCAGTCTCCGAGTCCCCTGGCCCATATTTACATCAACCAACAATACTGGAAAACAAATTATCTAGTCATTATCTCGTTATGATTTTTCAGAGTTTGCTGAGTGGCCTAGTACCAGATTTCTTACATTGCAAAAGTGACCGCAGTTCAAAACTACTTCATTGGCTGTAAAGCAGCTTGCCTTGTTCTCTAGCCATGATGGACATTGTATTCATGCAAACTCTATTTTTTATTAACATGTTCAAAGTTAGCATCGGGTATCTGATCACCTGCAATGTTATTTCTTAAATAAGAAGCTTCACGAGGAACATGAATGCAATTTATGAGCAGTTTTATTTAGCGTTTCCGCTTCCTCTCAATGTCATTGACGTAACACTGTTGGCCATTACAGTATCTACAGTATGTTAATGTGCTGCTACCTTACATTATAAAGTGGCACTTTCATATCCTTCACTAAAATGATGACCATTGGGAATAAAGTGTCTGAGCAGATTAATATTTTCTTGTGTATAAAATGGTTATTCTATTTCATGCATGTACACCAAAGAGGTCTCTAAATAAAAATAGAAATGAATAGTTTATTTTTCATATTCATGGTAGAAGCAAAATATATATTTTTAATGCAATTTACACAAAGGCAGGTGATCATACAGAGATGATTGTAGAGGGCCTGTCCCACTTGGGCGTCATTTGCACGTCATTTACGCGATATCATTTACACGTCATGACGCGCACATGATGCGCGCATGTTGCGTGGTGACGTAGGCAGTGACGCGCGGTCGCGCGCGGTGCCCCAGGATTTTGGGATGTACAAAATCTTCATGCGCCATCTGCGTGACGCGCAAATGACACCCAAGTGGGACAGGCCCATAATAATGCAAAGAAAAATTTGCAGTTGCAACAATGTAAGGGAACATTGAGCATAACTACAGAAAAAAACTTCAATATTTTAGCAAGATACTTTTTTCGGGGCAAATAACAATTTGACGTGTGGGGGAGAGTAATTGACCAAACAAGTATATTGTGGAAGTATTTATTAGAAGATAAATTGCATGAGCAGGCAGATAAGATTAGTTTATCTTGGCATCATGTTCGACACAGACATTGTTGGCCGAGGGGTTTGTTCCTATGCTGCACTGTTCTATGTTCAACAATCTATCGATCAAAACATTTCTTGGTGACTGAGTAAAATCATAAACAGCTTTTGTACATTGAACAGACTAACTTACACCACCTTTACAACACCACCTTATTCCCACGGTCTGGTGATGAACAGAGACTTTATACCGCAGGTTATATATTAAAGATTGCATTTATCAATCACTGTACATAGTAACACCAACAATAATTAGATTCATGTCTTGATGCAATCATGGTTATTGGTTCATTATCTGTAGAACGTTCTTAATCAATTAATTATAATGATAAGTTTGCATATTTTCTTTGTCTCTGAATGCAAATAATGAGTAGAGGAAGAGTTTACACCGCATGTGATATAACTGATGAACCATCCCACTGAATCTAATTCAAAGCATAAATCACTTCAATAAACTTTATTTTTAAAAGCTGCAGACATCTGATGGATGAACATTAAATCACAAAGTTTAACAAGAAAAAGTGAAGTCAAATTGTAGAACCTATGTCTGCTTATGATAATAATGAATATCTTAATGCATTTAGTATAGGAAAGAACTGTAGAAGCTGATTTACACCGAAGATAGTCCTAATATTCGGGAGTAACTCAGCGGGACAGGCAGCATCTCTGGAGAGAAGAAATGGGTGACGTTTTGAATTACTCCAGCATTTTGTGTCTATCTTTGGTGTAAATCAGCATCTGCAGTTCCTTCCTACACAGCATCTGTGAAGGGAATGGAGAGACAAAGTTTTGGATTGGAATAATTCTTCAGTCTGAAGAAGAGTTCAGACCCAAAATGTCATCTGTCCACTCATCCACAGATGTTGCCTGAACCACTGAATTCCTTCAGCAGTTTGTATTTAACTCGATTCCTTCATCTGCAGTTTCTTGTGCCTCTATTTCTGAGTAAATGATGTTGCTAACTTGCTTGTAACTAAAAGCAGGTTTGATTTTACCTAGATGGTGATGTAGAGTACATTCTTCTCCCTAGAAATGAGAACATTCAACAATGAAAGATTGAAAGCTTCACTACTTTACACTGTGCTCACAGCACTTGAACGTTTTATTTAAGTCCAAAGTCTATTGGTTCAAATACCCTCCCAGTAAAATGACCTGGTTACCCAGGCCAATGATCTACTGGTATGGTTGAGAGTTAGAGTTATTTTGCAATGTTAAAAGGAGGTCCTGCCTGCCCTCGATCGAAAACAAAATATCCCACATTATGATTCTGATAATGAAAAGTCTACCATGACAAGGATGGGCCAGTGCTTCAACTGGACCGATTGAAACTAAACATTAGCTGCTATGTTTCCTTTTACAACAGTTCAAACCTTTGCATTGGCCATAACCACTTAAGGACTTCTTGCATTTTAGGACAATGGATCACTTTAAGAAACCTTACACTTCCTTATCTCTGTATCTCCCTCTACCCTGGTTCAGTCTGAAGAAGGGTCTCGACCTGAAACGTCATCCATTCCTTCTATCCAGAGATGCTGCCTGTCCTGCTCAGTTACACCAGCATTTTGTGTCTATCTTCGGTTCAAGTAGCAATCAGCTGCTCACTCTTGGATTTGTGAATGGAAAAAGAAATGTAATAGGGGAGGTTAAAACATGTGTGTTCATTAGTGTCACTGAAGCGAAGGTGAGATTGCCCAAGTCATTCGAGTTCATTTTTTTGCACAATGATAAGTTAGCAGATTGGAGGCAAATCCATCATTGACGGTTTCCTTGTACAGTGGTGGATCTTTGCAAAACGTTTGTTAGCGGTTTTGGTTTGTGCACATGACAGCACAGTTGTTTGATTTGATTTCTCACCAATTCAGCTTGAAAGCTGAGATAATAATTATCCATTCAAATATCAACTTCAAAGATGCAGAAAGATCAATGGGCCCGCTAGTTTTGTTCCCCCTACAGAGTCAAATAATTTGCATTCTGAATTTGGATCTAAAGGCAATATTTTTTTAATTTAACAAACCAGATTCTGGGTGAAATCAGCAGACAATCCCAATTAAAGTAAAGTAAAAGCACAAAATGCTGCAAAGGGGCAACCTATCAGGCAGCATCTGCGGTGAGATAGCAAAGTTGGCATTTCACTTTTTGTCAGGGCTGCAGATTTCCTAAATTAATCCAAATTTTAATTTGCAGAGGCATGATGAAACACAGATTTCAGCCACAGCCTCAGCAACCCAAGAATTGATTCGAATGTGAGGAAACTAGATGGAATTAGTGTGGGATCTGTGGGTGTTTGATCATTAGTGCAATCTCGGTGGGCCGAGGGGCCTGTTTCCATGCTCCATGATTTTATGACCATGACTCTAATTGTACAAGTATTGCAGGTATATCTGAAAAATATTTCAAATCTTCATTTTATTGTCAGAACAATTAATGAAATCCACTGCTCAGATTCCAGATCGGATTTACCAACTGATTTTTTTGTGGAAATCATTGCATGGATCAAGTAAGTTGGTGATGAATGAAATTATCAGGGGTGAACACACTAAGCAGCCGGATGTCATTATAATAACGATGTGAAATGACAAGGACAGTTTTTGCTCGTTACTCACACTGATCGGCACAGATTGAATTGTTGCGGAGACTGAATCACAGCGAGAATTGGCTACTGCTCAGGGAGAATTCATGTTAATCTGAGTATTAATAACTGATGGATAATAAAACTGAAAACAGCACATTGCTGAAGCGTGAGAAACAACTCTCAGCAATGAGTCAAGAGGGAAACAACTTATCTTGTTAAAGTAGCATTGAATGTCGCAGACAATGACAAGTACTGATATTTGAATTATAAACTATTTGGCTGAAGATTTAATGCGAAAAAAAACATATTGTAATATTATTTTCTAACACTGAGACCACTGAGAGAACTTTGAACAGAACTGGAAGAAGTGGAACAGTTTAGGACAAGCAGAATGGGAACGACTCATATTCCTCGCACGAATTACACCAGCATTAAGCATAATTCCCCTGACGTACAAAGCATCGTCACTCCCTGACCTGAATCTGTAGCCAGCCGTCCATAGGGAGAAGCACAAAGCAGACAGCGGAGTGGAAACGCCAAAGGGGTTTGTTGAATCACGAGTCAGTTTAAAGAAATGATGAATGGAGAGGAGTAAGCATCATCTGAATAATCAGTAAAAAATAGAATGCAGAGAAGATCAGCGGCCTTGGAGCCATAGGCATTGCCATGTTCCAATTAGATTGATTCCCAAGGAAGATATCATTATTCCTCTCCTTATAATATCAGGAAGGTATTGAGGATGATTGCTCTTCCACAGAACTTGACACATGCTAACACTTCAAGATGTGTTTTCGTAGTTTAATGGGGACATCCCACAATTAATACTAAATTTGAAAACTGTCACAGAGTGTGGAAATAGCCCCTTCGGTCCAACTTGCCCACGCCGACCAACATGCCCCATCCACACTAGTCCCACCTGCCCATATCACTCTAAACCTCTCCTATCCATATACCCGCCCAAGTATTTGTAATAAGAGAGGTGAAATGGAGGATCAATGTGTCGGGCAATTGGAAGTATAAGGTCTCCTTTCCAAACTCAACCAAGGTGCTCTGCAATGCGGTCACTTAATCTGCTCTTGGTTTCCCCAGTGTGGGGAAGGCCACACTGCGAGCACCAAATATAGAAAAGTATATTAGAAGAATCGCAAGGGAATTGCTGCCTCACCTACAAGAAATGATTGTATTCCTCGATGGACAATGAGCAGCTCACAACCCTTGCAGTTACAGGAGAAGGTGACATGAGAAGGAAAATGGGTGGATTGGTGGTCAGTAATTTTACATAAATCAGCCTGTAACATAAACTCAGATTTTTACTGTTCTCTAACCTGCTGAGCTGTCTATGAACCACCTGCAGTTTGCACTACAGACACACAGCAGTTGCCATAGACCCGTGAGTTACCCTCCTAATTGAGTTCGCCTGCTGACGACATGTCTGGTTGATTGAAGCTCCAGGTTGCTATGTGATTTGGCATGGTTGCCAAATACTTTTGAAGGAGTGAGTCGGACCAGAGTGGAGCTTGGAAATGAATTCCGACATGCCCCTTGTCATCCACATTCAGACAGGACAACTCAGTAACCATTTTGGGAAGGAACAGCAGATGTTGGTTTAAACCGAAGATAGACACAAAATGCTGGAGCAACTCAGCGGGACAGGCAGCATCCCTGGAGAGAAGGAATGGGTGATGTTTCGGGTCAAGACCTTTCTTCAGCCATCTTCTGAATTAGCCTGGTCACCAGCTTTGCGTGGGGATGTACCCAGCCCCCTAACCCAACCATTGCAGGAGTCTTTGGATCAGAGATCCTATGTTTCCTGCCACCCCATTCATACCTGGTATATCCTCCCAGGACAAGCTTTGCTCTGTTTTATTATGTTCAATTTTCATGCCTTTAAGGTGTTGTGGGTTGTAGGTACAACGCTGCCCCTTGGTCATCTACTTATCATCTCCCTCTTCCTTGCCTTCCTCCACTCTTCCCTCTAGCTGGTCACTGAGTTCCACAAAGTTCTGAAAGATGAAGTTATGGATGTAAATCACATCAAATGAAATGTCAAGAATTCACAGTGTTTTCAGCTTTGGGCCAGGAAATGGGCAGTGGATATGTACAAATGCAATGAACAAGTGCTGGAGCAATTCGGGCGGCACGGTGGCACAGCTGTAGAATTGCTGCCTTACATCGCCAGACACCAGGGTTTAATCCTGACTGCGGGTGCTGTCTGTACAGAGTGTGAATTTTCTCCGGGTGTTCTGGTTTCATCCCACAATCCAAAGACGTACAGGTTTGTCTTAAGTAAAGATAGCAAATTGTCCCTTGTGTATAGGGTAGTGCCAGTGTATGGGGATCACTGGCCAGTATGGACTCGGTGGGCTGAAGGGCCTGTTTCCACGCTGTAACTAAACTAAACTCAATGGGTTGAGCAGCATTTGTGGATGGAGAGGAATGGTCAACATTTTAGGTCAAACCCTGCATTAAAAAATCTACAAGTGCTTTACCATGCTAAAATACCCTGGTTTGTGGCAAAGTGTGGGTTTTGTGGCACTGGAGAACTTTTTCTACTAGCTACGCACAATGCCAACATTGTAATGTGAAAGTTGCTCTCTTGATACAAATGAAGAACTAATGCAGGGATACACTGAATGTTGGGCATGACTGTTAGATTTTACAAAATCATCGAAGGGAAATGAACACCACTAACTAAAAAGGATTTGGTGAGATGCAGCAAACAGTTATCCTGAGAGGCTGGTGTATACAGTGGCTTGCAAAAGTATTCATACCCCTTGAACTTTTCCACATTTTGTCACGTTACAACCACAAATGTAAATGTATTTTATTGGGATTTTATGTGATAGACCAACACAAAGTGGCGCATATTTGTGAAGTGGAAGGAAAATGATACATGGTTTTGAAATGTTTTTACAAATAAAAAACTGAAAAGTTTGGCGTGCAAAAGTATTCAGCCCCCTTTACTCTGATACCCCTAAATAAAATCCAGTGCAACCAATTGCTTTCAGAAGTCACCTAATTAGTAAATAGAGTCCACGTGTGTAATCTAATCTCAGTATAAATACAGCTGTTCTGTGAAGGCCTCAGAGGTTTGTTAGAGAACATTAGTGAACAAACAGCATCATGAAGCCCAAGGAACACACCAGACAGGTCAGGGATAAAGTTGTGGAGAAGTTTAAAGCAGGGTAAGGTTATAAAAAAATATCCCAAGCTTTGAACATCTCACGGAGCACTGTTCAATCCATCATTCTTCATTAGGATGGAGAGTGACATTGTTAATTCAGAAACAACGGTTCTGAACTTAAAGAAAGGTAACTTTGAGGGTATGAGACGTGAATTGGCCAAGATTGACTGGCAATTAGTTCTAAAAGGGTTGACGGTGGATATGCAATGGAAGGCATTTAAAGACTGCATGGATGAACTACAAAAATTGTTCATCCCAGTTTGGCAAAAGAATAAATCAGGGAAGGTAGTGCATCCGTGGATAACAAGGGAAATCAGGGATAGTATCAAAGCAAAAGATGATGCGTACAAATTAGCCAGAAAAAGCAGCATACCAGAGGACTGGGAGATATTCAGAGACCAGCAGAGGAGGACAAAGGGCTTAATTAGGAAAGGGAAAATAGATTATGAAAGGAAACTGGCAGGGAACATAAAAACTGACTGCAAAAGTTTTTATAGATATGTGAAGAGAAAGAGATTAGTTAAAACAAATGTAGGTCCCTTGCAGTCAGAAACAGGTGAATTGATCATGGGGAACAAGGAGATGGCGGACCAATTGAATAACTACTTTGGTTCCGTCTTCACTAAGGAAGACATAAATAATCTGCCGGAAATAGCAGGGGGCCGCGGGTCAAAGGAGATGGAGGAACTGAGTGAAATCCAGGTTAGTCGGGAAGTGGTGTTGGGTAAATTGAATGGATTAAAGGCCGATAAATCACCAGGGCCAGATAGGCTGCATCCCAGAGTACTTAAGGAAGTAGCTCCAGAAATAGTGGATGCATTAGTGATAATTCTTCAAAACTCTTTAGATTCTGGAGTAGTTCCTGAGGATTGGGGGGTAGCAAACGTAACCCCACTTTTTAAGAAGGGAGGGAGAGAGAAAACGGGGAATTACAGACCAGTTAGTCTAACATCGGTAGTGGGGAAACTGCTAGAGTCAGTTATTAAAGATGGGATAGCAGCACATTTGGAAAGTGGTGAAATCATTGGACAAAGTCAGCATGGATTCACGAAAGGTAAATCGTGTCTGACGAATCTTATAGAATTTTTCGAGGATGTAACTAGTAGAGTGGATAGGGGAGAACCAGTAGATGTGTTGTATCTGGACTTTCAGAAGGCTTTCGACAAGGTACCACATAAGAGATTAGGATACAAACTTAAATCACACAGTATTGGGGGTTCAGTATTGATGTGGATAGAGAACTGGCTGGCAAACAGGAAGCAAAGAGTAGGAGTAAACGGGTCCTTTTCACAATGGCAGGCAGTGACTAGTGGGGTACCGCAAGGCTCAGTGCTGGGACCCCAGCTATTTACAATTTATATTAATGATCTGGACGAGGGAATTGAAAGTAACATCTCCAAGTTTGCAGATGACACTAAGCTGGGGGGCAGTGTTAGCTGTGAGGAGGATGCTAGGAGACTGCAAGGTGACTTGGATAGGCTGGGTGAGTGGGCAAATGTTTGGCAGATGCAGTATAATGTGGATAAATGTGAGGTTATCCACTTTGGTGGCAAAAACGGGAAGGCAGACTATTATCTAAATGGTGGCCGATTAGGAAATGGGGAGATGCAGCGAGACCTGGGTGTCATGGTACACCAGTCATTGAAAGTAGGCATGCAGGTGCAGCAGGCAGTGAAGAAAGCGAATGGTATGTTGGCCTTCATAGCAAGAGGATTTGAGTATAGGAGCAGGGAGGTTCTACTGCAGTTGTACAGGGTCTTGGTGAGACCACACCTGGAGTATTGCGTACAGTTTTGGTCTCCAAATCTGAGGAAGGACATTATAGCCATAGAGGGAGTGCAGAGAAGGTTCACCAGACTGATTCCTGGGATGTCAGGACTTTCATATGAAGAAAGACTGGATAGACTTGGCTTATACTCGCTAGAATTTAGGAGATTGAGAGGGGATCTTATAGAAACGTACAAAATTCTTATGGGGTTGGACAGGCTAGATGCAGGAAGATTGTTCCCGATGTTGTGGAAGTCCAGGACAAGGGGTCACAGCTTAAGGATAAGGGGGAAATCCTTTAAGACCGAGATGAGGAAAAACTTTTTCACACAGAGAGTGGTGAATCTCTGGAACTCTCTGCCACAGAGGGTAGTTGAGGCCAGTTCATTGGCTATATTTAAGAGGGAGTTAGATGTGGCCCTTGTGGCTAAGGGGATCAGGGGGTATGGAGAGAAGGCAGGTACGGGATACTGAGTTGGATGATCAGCCATGATCATATTGAATGGCGGTGCAGGCTCGAAGGGCCGAATGGCCTACTCCTGCACCTATTTTCTATGTATCTATGTATCTATGTATCATCCAAAAATGGAAAGAGTATGGCACAACTGCAAACCTACCAAGACATGGACGTCCACCTAAACTGACAGGCCGGGCAAGGAGAGCATTGATTAGAGAAGCAGCAAAGAGGCCCATGGTAACTCTGGAGGAGCTGCAGAGATCCACAGCTCAGGTGGGAGAATCTGTCCACAGGACAACTATTAGTCGTGCACTCCACAAATCGGGCCTTTATGGAAGAGTGGCAAGAAGAAAGCCATTGTTGAAAAAAAGCCATAGGAAGTCCCGTTTGCAGTTTGCCACAAGCCATGTGGGGGACACAGCAAACATGTGGAGGAAGGTGCTCTGGTCAGATGAGACCAAAATTGAAGTTTTTGGCCTAAATGCAAAACGCTATGTGTGGTGGAAAACTAACACTGCACATCACCCTGAACACACCATCCCCCACTGTGAAACATGGTGGTGGCAGCATCATGCTGTGGGGATGCTTTTCTTCATCAGGGACAGGGAAGCTGGTCAGAGTTGATGGGAAGATGGATGGAGCCAAATACAGGGCAATCTTGGAAGAATACCTGTTAGAGTCTGCAAAAGACTTGAGACTGGGGTGGAGGTTCACCTTCCAGCAGGGCAACGACCCTAAACATACAACCAGAGCTACAATGGAATGGTTTAGATCAAAGCATATTCATGTGTTAGAATGGCCCAGAAAGTCCAGACCTAAATCCAATTGAGAATCTCTGGCAAGACTTGAAAATTGCTGTTCACAGATGCTCTCCATCCAATCTGACTGAGCTTGAGTTATTTTGCAAAGAAGAATGGGCAGAAATTTCAGTCTCTAGATGTGCAAAGCTGGTAGAGACGTACCCCAAAAGACTTGCAGCTGTAATTGCAGCGAAAGGTGGTTCTACAAAGTATTGACTCAGGGGGGCTGAATACTTTTGCACACCACACTTTTCAGTTTTTTATTTGTAAAAAAATTTGAAAACCATGTATCATTTTCCTTCCGCTTCACAATTATGCACCACTTTGTGTTGGTCTATCACATAAAATCCCAATAAAATACATTTACGTTTGTGGTTGTAACGTGACAAAATGTGGAAAAGTTCAAGGGGTATGAAAACTTTTGCAAGCCACTGTATGTGAAACATATGGGTCGGATTAATGCAGAATTTCAATTCCATCACCTGCTCTGAGATGGTGAGGTTATACTGCAGATGAAATCCATTCCTGCATAGAATCGTGATGCACTCTCATTGCACTATGAGTTGAATGTTGACTTCAGTTTTCTTTGCTATATTGTCTTCAGTTCTACATCCACACAGAGTTCAATAGTTAAATGGTTCTTTATTGTCACGTGTGCACTGCACATTGAAATTCTTCACTGGCGCCATGTTTTGGTGCCATTTACAAAAGAAAAAGTCCATAGTCCGGTCCTGTTGCTGGATGTACTGCAGCACCCCCTGATCTAGGTACGCCCAGGTATGCCCCAGGCTGCTGCAGGGCCTCCTCCATCGCCTTTGACTGGCTGGGCCCGCCAACCAACGGCCCTCTCCTTGCCTGACTGCTTCTGTGTCCTGGGTTGCCTCCTGCAACCGACCTTGCAGGCGCTGGAGACAATAACCTGGTCTCTCTCCTACTGGCCCACTCCTTGCGTCCATCCTCACCAGCGGCTCTCTCCTCCTCGACTCTCAGATCTTCAGGGCAGAGGTCAAGGGCTTCCGAGCTTCCCCTCTGCAGGTAGTGACCTGCCGGGTCCTTCATCATGGCGGCAAACTAGGCCTGCCGACTCAGGTGGCCGCGGGCTGCCCGCTGGGTCTTTATTCTCGGCAGGCATTGGATCCATCTTTGTTCCCAGTGGTTGCCGGGTCCATCTTTTTTGGGTGAACTGGGGCTGGGGACTGGACATTGTGCCTTCCCCCACAGTGGAAATCATTGTGGGGGATGATTTTTGTATGAAATTGTTTGTAATTGTATTTGTTAGTCTGTGTTCAAGATGGCGGTCGGAGGGGAGAGTGGACGCTGGCGTGGTTTCGCTGCCGCTGCTCTCTCCTCAAATTGTGCTTCTGATTTTCTTTTTTGTGTTTTTGGAAGGAATTCTGTCCCTGATTTGTGTATTGGTCTTTATAACTTATTTTTTTATTCTGTTTATATGTTTCCTATAAATCTCTGTAAGGTGTCCTTAAGGCGCCCGTAAATAAAATTCATTATTATTATTATTATCTTTGTTCTTGGTCACCTTTTGAAAGAACATTCGTTCCTCCTCTTCAGAGGAGACAATGTAATACCTCACCTTCCTAAGGTTGAAGAAATGTCTCCCATTCCATCTCTCCAGAGATGCTGCCTGTCCCGTTGAATTGCTCCAGCATTTTCTGCCTATCTTCCTAAGGTTCTGTTCAATCACATCACTTGGAGCACATATTCAATTATGTTTAAAGCCCCTGTCCCACTTAGGAGACCTAAACAGCAACCTCTGGTGACCTTGCCCGCCACCCAAGGTTTCCATGAGGTCACCGGAGGTTTTGGTCACTCTCCCTAAAGGTCGAAAGTGGTTTCCGCGTGGTCGAGGCTTCATCTAGGCTGCTGCTATTTTTTTATCATGTTTATAACCGGCCTCGACTGAAAATAGCTTGCCGTTTTAAAAATCGATCATTTTTTAGTCGCAGGTCTAGTCGAAGCCGGTTTTCTTCATAGTCGAGGAAGGTTTTCAACATATGCGTGGGAGGTGGTAGGAGGTTGCAGGTCACCTCGACCTTGATTTTTTTTTTGGGTGGCGGGCAAGGTCACCAGAGGTTGCTGTTTTGGTCTCCTAAGTGGGACAGAGGTAGGGACCAAGGATTACCCACCCACTTCAAAACCCTCAGGTAAGAATCTATGGCCTATCATTGCTGAGAGAATTATCCTATAATTTCTCCACTTTGAATGTCTCTTAAGTAATTCTCCAATCACCTCTGGCTCTCAGGTATTCTTTCAATCCCTTCTCACTTTGACATGTGTGACGAAGTGACTAGATTTAATATGTGTGCCATCGCATCACTGTACAGCTAAATCAATCAGTTCGCTGCAAGAAACTAATATGGTTTGATTAAATTATCAATTCAAATTGAATCTGGATTTGTAAACAAACATAGAGATACACATATTTGCATGTTCATTAAAAATAATTGATGGCATTTGATATTAGTTGGAAGCTGACACAATTAGACAACATTTTGGGAAGCACCTCGTTACATTATGTTTACATAAGCTACAAGAATGATATGCAAGTTTACTTATTGGATTGGTGTGACTGTTTGGATTGGTGAAAAGAATAACTATCCATTTAGTGTTGGTTAACAGTTTTATTGCCTTTTGGTTTAGCTTAGTTTAGAGATACAGTGCAGAAATAGGTCCTTCGGCCCACCGAGTCTGCGCCGACCAGCGATCCCCGCACACTGAAGGGCCTGTCACACTGAAGGGCCTGTCCCACTTACGCGACTTTTTCGGCGACTGCCGGCACCCGTCATAGGTCGCCGAAAATTTTCAGCATGTTGAAAATTCAGCGGCGACCAGAAAGACGCTACGACTCTTTGGGTGACTAGGGGACGACTCATGACCATACAGGCCACACCCTGGCGACATGTCGCAGTGTGAAGCCTGTATGGTCGTGAGTAGTCGCCCAAAGAGTCGTGCCTTGTTCTGGTCGAAGCTGGATTTTCAACATGTTGAAAATTTCCGGCAACTTGTAACGACCTATGACGGGTGCCGGCAGTCGCCGAAAAAGTCGCGTAAGTGGGACAGGCCCTTAACACTATCCTACACACACTAGGGACAATTTACAATTTTACCAAGCCAACTAGCTTACAAACCTATATGTCTTTGGAGTGTTAGAGGAAACCGGAGATCCCAGAGAAAACCCATGCAAGTCATAGGGAGAACGTACAAACTCCGTACAGACAAGCACCCTTAGTCAGGATCAAACCCGAGTCTCTGGGGAATTTTTGGTAATTCTCAGTAGGGGAATATGTTGGTTATTGAGCACCAGAGTGGGGAATGGATGAGATGCTATGGATATGCACAGCAAAGATCCAGGAGCAGAGAGGACAGAATGTCAGAGCCCAGCGATCGTCAAATTTAAAGTCGGCAACGATGCAGATGAGCTGCAAAAGCCACTACCCTGAGAAAAATCGTTTTTTCTTGTGTATTTCCTCACCACCAAAACTCCACTTTGACAATTCCACTCTGGAAAAAAGATTCTGACTATCTACTCTATCTATGCCAAATAGATAGAACATTGTTCATAAATCTGACTGTCATAGAATTGAGATTTAAGAGTGTAAAACCAATGAAATAGATCGAAGTACATCCACTTGGGCTGGCATGCAAGAGTTGCCAGGCTCCAGGGCCAGGTATGATAATAGATTGCAACAGAGTGAATGCACTTTAGTTCACAAGTTATAGGAGTAGAATTAGGCCATTCGGCCCATTGAGTCTACTCCGCCATTCAATCATGGCGATCTCTGCCTCCCAATCCCATTTTCCTGCCTTCTCCCCATAACCCTTGACACGAGTTCTAATCAAGAATATGTCTATCTCTGCCTTAAAAATATCCACTCACTTGGCCTCCACAGC
Organism: Malacoraja senta; assembly: GCA_038087875.1. Classification (NCBI taxonomy): domain Eukaryota; kingdom Metazoa; phylum Chordata; class Chondrichthyes; order Rajiformes; family Rajidae; genus Malacoraja; species Malacoraja senta. The sequence continues at coordinate 35,886,295 of CM075981.1, read as the reverse complement.
CCTCTGTGGAAATGAGTTCCACTGATGATTTACAGAAACTTGAATGATTATGACTGTCTATTGATTAGGTTGTACCGGCAGGTAGAGGACTAGATTGAGATATCTATGATATCCAGCAACAGTTGTAGTAGGATTAAATAACAACATTATGTATGAGTATTCATATAACGTAAGAATTAAGAGTAGGGCATTTAGCTCCTCCAACCTGTTCCACCATTTAATAAGATCATGGGTGGACAGTAACCTTAACTCTGCATTCTTGCCACCCATGGTAATCTTTCACTCCTTTCTCAGCAAGAAGCTATCCAGCTCTGCTTTAAAATATACAGGGATCCCTCAGTCTGAAAGAGGACCAGACTCAAACATCATCTGTCCTTTCCCCTCCACAGATGCTGCCTGGCTTGCTGAGTTGCTCCAGCAGTTTGTTTTCCTTTAGCCCAAGATTTCAGAATGTGCAGTCTCTTGCGTCTCCAAGGGTTCTTCTTCTTCTTTTGAGGAAGCGATTCCAAAGGCAAAAACTCTCTGAGAGAAAAATATTCTCGTCTTTTTCTTAATTAGCCAACTCCTTTTGTTAACCAGTGATCCCTGGTTGTAAGCATCTTCTCCACGTCCCTTGTGATCTTGATCATTTCAATCAAGTTCCATCTCACTCCTCCAAACTTCGGTAGATGAAAGCCTAGCCCTCCGACCTCCTCTTGAGACAACTCATCAATTCCAAGTTCTTAAAATGTTTCTATTTTTGCAAGGACCTCCGATGCACCTCACTGTTTTTAAGAATCGCTCAACTTTTCTATTCTCTGTGGTTGGCCACATTGCTCAAATCAACTGTTTAAACATCTGCTGAGCAAACTGCTTGGAGTTTGGCAGTAAGAATGACTCTGTTGTCAGCCTGGTTAGTAATTCCATAAATGTGCTCCCATGTGAACATAAAGGTGTTATTCTGTTTGGAGAAATCACAGTATACTGTATATCTGAAAAAAACACCTGGTACACTTGGTTAATTGTGCACAATGACCTGTTTAACTCCAGCAGCTATGAAATGTAAAATATTCCCAATGCAATTTGCAGAGACTCAAAATGCCTGTGGTTTGGATTTCCTGATGGGAAAATCGTGCAATTGTTAAACTTGACAACTCTATGGGAGATGCAGGTTTGTAACTGCTGTGAGTGCTTTCCTCATTAAACTCATTCTTGCTTAGTTGTTTCATGTTTGGAAACCCAGAAGATGAGATATTGTTACAACTTAATGAATCAGTTCTTTAAGATGGGTTATGTGTGGAATATGCCAGCCTTCCCTTGGCATAAACTGAAGGGCAGGGTAGAAAGTGCTTGCACCCTCAGTTTAAGACCTTCCTGCCTAGTACTGGGACACAGTGATGTCCATTCTGATCTTGGCTTTGCCGTGAACGGACATCCATGCCAGTGGTGAGTTAACATAAACAGGACATACCTGGCAGCTCCCAATGGAACTCCTGGCAAAAGATGACCATGTTTAGGGTTATTACAGATTTTTATGGATCAAACTTTCAATTCCCTTATTCTAGGTCCATTTCATCAAACCCTTCAGAAGTTCAAAGATCTGTCCCTAGGCAGCATGGTAGCACAGTGGTAGACTAGCCGCCCTACAGCTCCAGAAGCCCGGGTTCGATCCTGACTACGGTTGCTGTCTGTTCGGAATTTGTACGTTCTCCCTGTGCTCCGGTTTCCTTCCACAATGCAAAGACGCACAGATTTGTTGGTTAATTGGCTTTTGGTAAAATTGTAAATTGTCCCTCGTGTGTAGGATAATGCCAGTGTACTAGTCAGCACGGATTCGGTGGGCCGAAGATCCGGTTTCTGCGCTGCATCTCTAAAGTCTAAAGTCTAAATTAAAGTACCCATAAGATAGCTTCCCTAAAAAATGTAGACTTACCTGTTCAATATCTCCTGAGTAGTCACAGCTCCCATTCTGATAAACCTTTCTGGCCTTTTATCCAGCGCCCGTATCATTTTATTTTGTTATATGAAGACCAAACTGTGCATAATGTGTCAACCAACCAACGTTCTACTCAAGCTTAGCACAACTTTCATGCTATTTACTTCCCAATGTGAACTATTTTGGTAGAGTCAGCATTTATTGCCCCTCCCTAATTCCCCCAACACTAAATGAACCTACACATCTATGATTGACCATCTGGGTTAATCAGGTTTTAATTGAACTTTATGTTGTTTATGCTCTCGCATGACATGTCTTCTTAGTGAGATTAGTATACTAAACCTGGATGCTTTACATGTTCGGAGACTAGGACCTGAGCATTATTGGCAAGATAAGCATTTATTTCCCAATCCCTAATTCCCCATGTGAAGGTGTGATGATGTTCCCATGGTGGAGACATTTGGAAAGGTCTCGGGAGTCAAGAAGTGGGTCAATCATTGTAGAATAACCAACCTCCTACCTGTTGTTCTAGCCATGGTAGTTGTGTTACAGGTCCCTGTGAACTTCTGGTTAATAGTGATCCTCCCCAGGATGTTAAAATGGGGGACTCGCCAATAATAATGTCATTGAATATCAAGGCTAAGTGGTTCTATTTTCTCTCGTTGGAGATGGTACTGTCACAAAAGTGACACTGGTTTGTGTCACATTTGTGGCACAAATGCAACTTCTCAACGATCAATCCAAATGGTGTCTAGGTTTCATGGGTGGCGCCATTTGCACAAGTGTAGCAAATGGAATTGACCATTGTTTCACACATCGTTTCCTCTGATGTTATAATGGAAAGAAGGTCATTGATTAGCCAGTTGAAGATGGCTGAGCTGAGGACACGGCTCTTACTCGGTTTATATTTTGATATGTCTTTGCTGTTGGTTTAAAGAGACCCTCTTTTGGAAAGGTGTACATTGCTAAGCTGGAGCTGTGTTTAGCAGGACTGTCCCTGAAAAGATGTGATTATATAAAACTTGAATGAAGCATAAATCAGAGCTTATATTTAGTATATGCAGTGAAGAAGATATATTTAGAAACATAGAAACATAGAAAATAGGTGCAGGAGGAGGCCATTTGGCCCTTTGAGCCAGCACCGCCATTCATTGTGATCATGGCTGATGGTCCCCTATCAATAACCCGTGCCTGCCTTCTCCCCATATCCCTTGACTCCACTAGCCCCTCGAGCTCTATCCAACTCTCTCTTAAATCCATCCAGTGATTTGGCCTCCACTGCCATCTGTGGCAGGGAATTCCATAAATTCACAACTCTCTGGGTGAAAATGTTTTGGCCTGAAGTTAACAAGGGGATGAAGTTGTAAGCATGTCTCTTGTAATAAATACATTGAGACAACAGGCTCTCCTCTTGTCCTGAGATGAAGCCTTATAGGATCAATCCTATAAGCTTGAATGCCAATAAATGGGGCAATGGCAAGACCACCTCACTTACCATCATGAACTCTCACCACAACGTTCAATCCCACCTTCCTTAAATTTACTCACTGCACTTTGTTGGTCTAGTTTAGTTTAGATTAGATTAGAGATACAGTGCGGAAAAAGGCCCTTCGGCCCACCAAGACCACGCCGACCGGCGATTCCGCACATTAACACTATCCTACACGAGGGAAAAATTGTATATGTTATACCAAGCCAATTAACCTACAAAACTGTATGTCATTGGAGTGTGAGAGAAAACTGAAGTTCTCGGAGATAACACACGCAAGTCATGGGGGGAATGTACAAACTCTGTGCCGACAAGCACCCGTAGGCAGGATCGAACCCGGGTATCTAGTGCTATAAGGCAGCAACTCTACCCCTGCACCACCCTGCCACCCTTGTCATTGAAAATAAAAACAAACTGTAAACACTAAACATCTAAAATAAAAACATAAAAGTCCAGAAATTCTCAGCAGGTCAGGCACACACATGGCCACAGATGTGGTCTGACCTGCTGAATATTTCTAGCATTTTATGTTTTTACTTTGTGAAGAAATTGTGCTGTCTAGCACTTTTCCTCATCTTCCCAACTGTAAGTGGGCATGAAATCAATGAAGATATTTAAAATAATACATCAGACAATAATATGTAGTTTAGAGCTAGTCCCACAGATGGTTGAGTTGTTATGAAGCTGGTTAAGGATTTTAACACACATTTGTCTCATTTGCTGATTGCTGTTCTCTACATTGTGGCAAGTAAACTGAGGATTTGATTTTGCACTCAGTACATTTTAAAAACATGAATTGCAGGTCGATTTTACCAGGGAATTACTGAACATGTAACCGCTGAGAACTAATCCCTTGCTTTCATACCATCTGCAAAATCATGATTTTTCGAGACTTCATCAATGTATTCATGTCTGAGATAGACTTTTCCCTGTGTAATTTGCAACAGGTTGTGAGATAAATATTATAACGTGAAAATCACACAAAGAGATTTGATTCCAAAGTCTGAAACCCCTGTCTCACGGTGCGAGCTGACCCACGAGGTACCCCGAGCTTAGAACAAATTTAACTCGTGGTAATCACGTACAATTAACGTAGCGGGAACGTCGGAACTCGAGGGCTCAACTTAGCGACTCTTGGCGCTAACGGCAGGTACCTGTGACACTTGTTAACACTTGGAAAAATTCAAACATGTTTAAAGTTTTCCACGAGTAAAATGTACTCTTGAGGTTAAAAATTGAAACATTTAAACACGTTGTAAGAACGTAGTGGCCCGTGCGTTTACCTTAGTGACTCGTGAGTCTACCGTGGGAAGTGTTTAACTCAGCGGGCAGGCAGCACCTCTGGAGAGAAGGAATGGGTGATGGGATGACATTTCCAAATCGGGTGGGGGGGGGTGGTTGGAGGAGGGGGGGTGGAGGAGAGAGGGTGGAGAGTGGAGGGAGAGGAGGGGGAGACAGATGGGGGTGTCTTCATTCATTAGCGGCGGGTGCCGGTCACTGAAACAGGCAGGTGAGATTTCACATCCACCTTGTGTGTGTGTGTCTATCTCTCCCTCCCTCCCTCTCACACAGACTGAGAGACTCTGCCTCTGTGAGTGTACGTCTCTTTCTCCCCTTCCCACACACAGTAAGACCGAGGTAAGTCCATCTGTGTAAGTCCATCTGTGTCTCCCACATACACAGTAAAACTCTGCTTTGTGTGTGTATATACGTCTCCCCCCATTTCTCTCTTTCTCCCCCCCCCCCACCTCCCTCTTTCTCCCCCCACACACAATAAGACCGATGTATTCTGCTTAGTCTCTCTTCCCTCCCACACACACAGATAGACCGCGGTCCTGTGCGCTCTTTCTCTCTCCCCCACAGTCACGCCGAAGTACACCACACTGCCTCTGTGCCTCTCTCTCTCTGTCTCTCTCTGTCTCTCTCCTTCATACAGTCAGAGGTCCACACTGTCTCTGTGTCTCTCTCTCCCCTACACACACACACACAGACTGAGGTACACACTGCCCGTTGTGTGTGTGTCTGCCTCTGTTTCTCTCTCCCACACACACAGTTAAAGGTACTCCACGCTGCCTGTGTGTGTGTGTGTGTGTGTGTGTGTGTCTCTCTCTCTCTGTCCCACCCCCCACACCCACACACAGTCAGTCAGTCAGAGGAACTCCACACTGTGTGTGTGTGTGTGTGTGCGCCTCTGTCTCTCCCTATCACAGTCAGAGTGAGGTACTCCCCCCGCAGTCTCTCCGCAGCATCTCCCCGGGCAGGGTGCATCTGCCTCAGGCTGCCCAGGCAGTCAGACACGACTCTGGTGGCGGGCTCCATGCACAGCTCCTGCCGGCCGGCTGGGAGCGGCAACGGAGGACAGGGGGAAGTTGGCCACCAGCGGGGCAGTCTCGGCTCTCCATGCAGTCCGAGTCTCGCTGGATCCTCGTAATCCTCTGCCTCTGTCAAATGGGTGAGACAGGGCTTTGAGCAATGACAGTTGCATGTTTTGTTACAGTTGCAGTTACAGGGGCAGCACGGTGGCACAGCAGTAGAGTTGCTGCCTAAAGCCCCTGTCCCACCCCCTGTCCCACTTAGGAGACCTAAACAGCAACCTCTGGTGACCTTGCCCGCCACCCAAAAAAAAATCAAGGTCGAGGTGACTTGCAACCTCCTACCTCCTCCCATGCATATGTTGAAAACCTTCCTCGACTATGAAGAAAACCGGCTTCGACTGGACCTGCAACAAAAAAATTATCGATTTTTAAAACGGCAACCCAGTTTTAGTCGAGGCCGGTTTTAATCATGATGAAAAAATAGCAGCAACCTTGATGAACCCTTGACCACACGGAAACCACTTTCGACCATTAGGGAGCATGACCAAAACCTCCGGTGACCTCATGGAAACCTTGGGTAGCGGGCAAGGTCACCAGAGGTTGCTGTTTAGGTCTCCTAAGTGGGACAGGGACTTTTTACAGCGCTTTCAGTGCCAGAGACCCAGGTTCGATCCCAACCACAGGTGCTGTCTGTATGGAGTTTGTACGTTCTCCCCGTGACCACATGGGTTTCCTCGGAGATCTTTGGTTTCCTCCAACACTCCAAAGAAGTACAGGTTTGTAGGTTAATTGGCTTTCTATAAATATAAATTGTCCCTAGTATGTGTAGGATAGTGTTAATGTGCGGGGATCGCTGGTTGGCGCGGGCTTGGTGGGCCGAAGGGCCTGTTTCTGCGCTGTATCTCTAAACTAAACTAAATTAAAAGAAAAGTTAGGTAAACTCAGTGGTGTGATTGTCACTGTAAAGTCAAGACCATCTCCTGGATGTGAAACAACACCTCAGGAATTGCCATTAACCATGTGCAATCATTGCATACGAATTTTGTTTGACTGATAGCAATTGAAATACACTCTTCATACAGCCAACTAGCATTACTAAGATAGACACAAAAAGCTGGAGAAGGGTCTTGACCCGAAACGTCACCCATTCCTTTTCTCCAGAGATGCTGCCTGTCCAGCTGAGTCACTCCAGCTTTTTGTGTCTATCTTCGGTCTAAACCAGCATCTGCAGTTCCTTGCTAACTATTATCACTGCTCTACCTCAACTTTTCTTGGCCAAAGCCTTCTCTGAAAGTCATTGAATACAAAGAAGACAGGAAGCGGCCTACACTCACCAGCAGTAAACCGCAATGTGTATTGAGCAGTCACTACTGCCTGCAGAATTACCTCTGACCAAGATCTTGTGTTCGCCAATCGGACATGTGCTTCCTCATTAACACCAGTGACATAACCACAGGCAGATGTTGTCAGGAGTGGAATTTTACTTCGGAGTCACGTGAGTGACTACGTGAAGAAGACCCCGTCCAGCCGCACACGCGTCATATCGATCAGACGCATAGCGTTCATGACCGTGTGTGGAGGAGCAGGAGCTCCTCCAGGCGGTGAGTAAAAAGCAAAGTTAAAGTAAAAGTCGGAAGGTAAGTGGTTTCATTTTCACTTACAGGGCGCTTTTCTTCCCGCTCAGACGTCTTGGTAGAGGTCCACACAAGTTACAATGGAAAAAGGGCGTAGCGGAAGGAGAGGCCAGGGACGCACCGCAGGTAAAACCCCAGATTCTAAGGATAGCGGGCGTCAGGCAGAAGAGTCAGTGGCATCGAAGCCATTAACTCCCGTTGTGGTCGAATGTGCCGTTAAACCGCCGGCTGCGGGGCGCAAGGCAGGACAAAAGTCGGCCCAACCAGTAGACTCAGATGAGTCAGACCCGGAGGTATACCCTCCTGAAGCAGAAAATGTTATGGATGCAAGGGTCGCTAGCTTAGAGCTCCTGATGGGAAAAATGATTTACAAAGAACCCCCACAGGAGGATTTAGGTCGGTGTTGGCCAATGGAGGATATAGCACAGGGTGTGCCTTGGATGGGACAGGCACAAGGGTGGCCTACAGGAGAGCCATCAGAAATGCCTGTGCGGAAACATTACAGTGGTTGGCCTACAGGAGAGCCAGTACCCAAAAATGCCAGAAAAAAGGCAATATATGTGTTGGCCTATTGGAGAGCCAGTACTAGAAATGCCTGAATAAAAGGCAGCACAAACGTGCAATGACAAATGTGCCAGCACCGACAATATAAAGAGAAAAAATAATGAAACGTTGGCCTAGAATTGAGCCAGCGCCAGCAGCACCTGAAACAGGGCTGCCTATCCGTGGGCCTACAAGAGAGACAGGGGGAATCTGGCAGAGACTTACCTGAAACAGGGGAGCCAGAAATTACCCAACATAAAGATGAATATCTAGATTCAGAACATGATTTATATGACCAGAGCCCATTATCAGAGCTACAATGTTCCAAGGCTGGCACAAAAGTTTGCTGTTCCCAGAGTAACAGGGGAACCTTTGAGAGAGGAAATAGCTATGACTATAAATTATCTACTCTCCCATCAGCCCAAGGAATTAACTATGGATGAGACTATCAAAAAGTATGAGACCCCGGAAAATTGGGTAGCAGTTCCAGCAGTGAATAACTTGATATGGGTAATATGAGCAGTGGTTTACGCTCACAAGAATTGAAATTACAACGAGTGCTGAAATTGCTGGGGTCAGGCATTACGGCGTTGCCAGTGGTATTGGATATTATATCGGATTCATAACAAAATACCTTAGCACTCATGTGTAGTGCGCACTTTGAAATAAATGTATTCGTAAAAATGCAATAAGACCAAATATTCATCCTAAAGTATGCAGGCTCTGCAAACCATCCAATATACAAATGCCTAAATCTGCTTTTTGGAGAAAATCTAGCAAAGAAGCTAAAGGATCACCTATGCTGAACAGAGCGGTGCGAAGGCAGTATCCCTACAGGCGAAATGCTGGTGCTGGAGAAGGAACAAGCCTATCATTCTCGTATACATGTTGACGTGCTGCACCAAGGATACGTGGAGGTTACAATGTGCCTACTAGAAGGGGACAACAATTGCCGGTGGCAAACCCCGGGGTAGGGGGCCTTGGTCTGGTAAGAAACACAACAAATGTTTCACACTCACAAATAGGGGGAAGGTTACGATTCTTCCCTAAAAGAATGGCAATCAATAACAAATGATTCATTTATTCTATGTAGCATTGTAGGATTCAAAATTGAGTTCTCTCCACGTTTGGATCCTCCAATTCAGCATAATTCAAACTGGTCACGGATTTTCTCAAAGGAAGAGAATAAGTTGATCAAGGGAGAATTGAAAATTTAATGCAGAAAAGGGGTAATAGAGAAGTCAGTAGAACAACACCATCAGTTTGTGTCAAATATTTTCCTAGAACAAAAAAGGATGGTGGATGTAGAATCATTTCGGATCTGACAAATCTTAACATTTATGTACAATAGAAACATTTCAAAATGGAAACATTTACTAATGCCATTCAGCTGGTCACAAAGAATTGCTACATGGCAAGCACAGATCTGCAAAATGCATGGTAATGATCAAAGATATTTGAAATTTAGATGGATGAGTCAGTTATGGCAATTTAAAGCATTGCCCAATGACTTCAGCACCAAGATTATTCACTAAATTACTCAAACCAATTTTAGCTCTGCTAAGAGCTGAGGGCCATGTATTAATGTTTTTTTAGATGATATTCTGATTGTGGGGGACACTTTGGCTACTGCAAAATTGTCAGTATCTAGAGTCAAATACATTTTGAAAAAATGGGTTTCATTATTCACCTACAAAAAATCAAAATTGTTACCAAGCAAGAACATTGATTACCTAGGGTTCACAATTAACTCTGAACACATGGTAATCACCTTGCCCAAAGAGAAGGCTGCAGTTAATTGAAGATTGCACTAAACTCATAAACGAGGACAAGCCTTCAATTAGAGAAGTGGCAAGCTTGCTGGGCAAATTAATTGCTGGGTTTCCAGCTGTCAGGTTTGGACCATTGCATTATCAATGTTTGCAGAGCGCTATGGTACAAGCATTAAAAATGAATACAGGGCATTTTGACAGGCCCATGAAATTAACAATTGGATCCATTACAGAAATAGAATGGTGGATTAACAATGTCTCTAATGCTTCCAGAAAAGTTCTGGTAGAAACACCTTCCGTCATTCTACAGACTGATGTAAGTGCTCTTGGATGGGCGCAACTAACATGATTTCCAGCTGTGAAGGTAGGTGGAATGTCGATGAAGTACCTTTGCTTGAAAATTAAGGAATAAATTACCTAGAGCTGTTAGGAGCATTTCATGGCCTTAAAGCTTATTGCACTAATATGGGAAATGTGCATGTTCAGGTACAGGTTGACAATACTACAGCTGTAGCATACATAAATCACATGGGTGGTATCAAATCAGAATCATGTGATAGATTGGCAAATGAAATTTGGACCTGGTGTATTGTCAGGAAAATCTGGCTGTCAGCAATATATTTACCAGGAAGATTTAACACAATTGCAGTCAAAAGATCACGTAAATTTAATGATAAAACAGAATGGATGTTACATCAGGAAATATTTAAGCAAATTGTAACACGATTTGGAATGTTTGCATCAAGACTAAACCACCAATTGCCTAAGTATGTGTCATGGGAACCTGATCATGGTGCAGTAGCGGTAGATGCTTTCTCGCTACATTGGGGTGATATGTTTCTCTATGCATTTCCTCCAATTTGTTTAAATCAATAGATGCATACAGAAAATTAAACAGGACTCGGCCTCGGGGATTTTGGTGGTACCAGATTGGCCTACACAGCTATGGTAGCCACTGGTGTTAAACATAATCAAAGAACCCCTTATGGTTATTCCAAAGGAGGTGAAACTGCTTGTAAACCTGTAACTAATGAACCACATCCTTTACATGATCGTATTGGTTTGTTGATTTGCAGATTCTGAAAAGGCCATATCTTGGAAGAGGATTATCAGACCGTACGGTGGATGTTATAGCAGCAGCCTGGAGGAATAGTACCCAGAAGCAGTACATTTCTTATATAAAGAAATGGGAGGTGTTTTGTTCAGGAAAGAATATTACATATAACACAGCAGAAATTTCAGATGTATTAGAGTTTCTTTCAACTCTTTACTACGAATTAAAAATTAAGTTATAGTGCAAACAATACTGCATGAAGTGCACTCTCTGCATATTAAGCAGTGAATCAGAACAAAATCCAATAGGATCACATCCTTGGGTCTGTAGGTTTAGGGAGGGAATTTTCAATTCCAATCCTCCTAGACCTAGGTATACAGAAATCTGGAATGTAAAAGATGAACTGATGCTGCTGAGGGATTGGAATCCTATTGAAACTCTGTCATTAGCCGAAATCACCATGAAATTGGTTATGCTGACGGCATTAGTTTCAGCTCAGAGAGTTCAAACAATACAGAAAATAAATTGACAGAATTAAAGTAGGGGCAGATGCCGTTACATTCTATGTCTATGATTTACTGAAGCAAAGTAGACCTGGGTTCACGGGATGTAAGTTGGAGTTTTCAGCATATCCTACGGATCCACGGCTATGTGTAGTAACATATGTAAGATGTTACATGGAAACAAACATTATCTTAATAATGTTTAAAGAAGTGGCAAGCTTGCTGGGCAAATTAATTGCACAGAATTAGGATTTTTTATTAGTCATAAAAGTCCTCATAAGAAAGTGTCAACACAGACAATTTCAAGATTGAAACGGGTGTTGATTTATTCAGGTATTAATGCTGATAAATTAAAATCTCATTCCACCAGGGCGGCATCAACATCAGCGGCCAGGGATTCAGACGTTCCAATAGACCTTATCCTCACGGCCGCAGGATGGGCAAGTGAACAGATGTTTCACAAGTATTACCATAAGGAGATTAAAGATCCTGGGGTGGTTGGTGATGCCGTGCTGGGTTCAATATTAAATCCCCCATTATGATAAATGGGTTAATTTGTTAAAATAAATACAACCATTAACTGATTACATTTAATGTTGTGGTTATGCATTGTTGATTGTGCTTACTCAAATAGAGTCAATCAGTGCAGTGAGCACCTGGATTTTAATCCACGGTGTGAAATCACAGAGCTTTGAAATCTTCACATAGTCACACGTGACTCCGAAGTAAAATAGTAAGATTAAACGAGAACTTACCAGTTTGAAGTTTGATCTTTATTTTATGAGGAGTAACGTTGAATGATTACGTGCCCTCCGCTCCCACCCTCATAAAAGGATCAAGCTGGTAGTTCTAAGTCTTTATGCATCTTACTTTCATACTTCAGTAATTATCGTCTGTGATTGTCACTCCGCTGCTTTGAAGATTGACACGTGTGCGACTGGACGGGGTCTTCTTCACGTAATCCCTCAACGTTACTCCGCATAAAATAAAGATCAAACTTCAAACTGGTAAGTTCTCATTTAATCTTACTATTAAACTTTCCCAATTAAATACCATCTGTATCCAAAGCCTCCTGCCATAGAACAAACCTGACCTTGTCAACATGCTGTTCTCTTTGACTCTGCACAATGGCCCGTCCCCCATTATGCAGGAACATGTCATGGGATGTATTATTAATTAAACTACAGATATTATGCTAGAATAAATCATTAGCCCAGGTCAAGCCTCTCGGAACAGATTATATTACAGCTTTAAAGGTATTGTTTGGAGAAGTTAAAAAGAAAGTAATCACATCTTGGAATCCACAGTAAAGAAAAGCTTGGATAGAGTGGATGTGGAGAGGATGTTTCCACTAGTGGGAGAGTCCAGGACTAGAGGTCATAGCCTCAGAATTAAAGGACGTTATTTTAGGAATGAGCTGAGGAGAAATGTCTTTAGTCAGAGGGTGGTGAATCTGTGGAATTTTGTTGCCACAGATGGCTGTGGAGGCCAAGTCAGTGGATATTTTTAAAGCAGATATAGATAGATTCTAGATTAGTACAGGTGTCAGAAGCTATGGTGAGAAGGCAGGAGAATGGGGTTAGGAGGGAGAGATAGATCAGCCATGATTGAATGGCGGAGTAGACTTTTTTAGTTTCGTTTTGTTTAGAGATACAGGGTGGAAACAGGCCCTTCGTCCCACCGGGTCCGTGCCGACCAGCGATGCCCACACATTAACACTATCCTGCACCCACTAGCGACAATTTTTACATTTACCAAGCCAATTTACCTACATACCTGTACGTCTTTGGAGTGTGGGAGGAAACCAAAGATCTCGGAGAAAACCCACGCAGGTCAGGGGGAAAACGTACAAACTCCATATAGACAGCACCCGTAGTCGGGATGGAACCCGGGTCTCCGGCGCTGCATTCGTCGTAAGGCAGCAACTCTACCGCTGCGCCACCATGACTTGCTGGGCCGAATGGCCTAATTCTACAGATATATTTGATCTGGTTCGTCCATACCGATCAAAAATCCCACTTCCTAACTCTCAGCCCATACATAATAATTTACTGCTCAAGGGGTGAGTTTCTTTACCAGAGTTTGCTGATGAGGGATAGTGAGAGGAGTGGGGAATATGTTTGACAGCCGAGATGATAGTGGGTATGATGAAAAGCTGCACAATCTGCTCCCTCCTACACTCACTTGAGGTATTTCTTCCAGTTGTTGTGAGTAATAAATGTTTTCATTCCAGTTAGGTGAATGCTTCCCTTGAGTGAAATAAAATAAATAGCCTTCACAACATCAGTGTGTCATCAATAGTGGAACAGTATTCCCCAGGCTACGGCGGCACCACTTAGAGAACAATTAACTCCTTGACGCTATGCTGAAATAGTTCCTGGTGCCAAGTGACACTATTTATAGCTTAAAAGACATGACTAGGGGTGCCAATGAACCAATAAAGAGGGGTAACATTTTTGCTCACCTACCGCTGCGCCACCATGACTTGCTGGGCCGAATGGCCTAATTCTACAGATATCACTTATGACCTTATGAGATATTTGATCTGGTTCGTCCATACCGATCAAAAATCCCACTTCCTAACTCTCAGCCAATACATAATAAGTTTACTGCTCAAGAGGTGAGTTTCTTTACCAGAGTTTGCTGATGAGGGATAGTGAGAGGAGTGGGGAATATGTTTGGCAGCCGAGATGATAGTGGGTATGATGAAAAGCTGCACAATCTGCTCCCTCCTACACTCACTTGAGGTATTTCTTCCAGTTGTTATGAGTAATAAATGTTTTCATTCCAGTTAGGTGAATGCTTCCCTTGAGTGAAATAAAATAAATAGCCTTCACAACATCAGTGTGTCATCAACAGTATTCCCCAGGCTACGGCGGCACCACTTAGAGAACAATTAACTCCTTGACGCTATGCTGAAATAGTTCCTGGTGCCAAGTGACACTATTTATAGCTTAAAAGACATGACAAGGGGTGCCAATGAACCAATAAAGAGGGGTAAAATTTTTGCTCACCTAAAATCTTTGAAAAGCGACATAATCTTTTTGCAAGAAACCCACATGAAACAGCAAACACAAATGAGATTAAAGGCGAAGTGGATAGGTCAAACATATTATTCGTCATTTACTTCTAAATCTAGAGGTACGGCTATTCTTATTCGAAAAGGTATACCTTTCAAATTAAAGAATACTATATCAGATAAAGAGGGAAGGTACATCATAGTTTCGGGAGAAATTTATGCAACCCCACTAACTATGATAAATATTTACGCTCCGAATTTTGATAACCCCCAATTTTTTGATAAAATTATAGATATAATATTAGAGTTTAATTACCAAAATGTGATAATGGGGGGGGGATTTCAACTGTGTTTTAGATCCATACTTAGACAAATCAGTAAAACAAAGGAGGAGTAATTTAAAATCTACGACTAGTGAACTTCTAAATACATATATAAAAAATACTAATATAACAGATGTATGGAGATCTGCTAATCCAGTAGGAAGGGAATACTCGTTTTACTCTTCGGTACATAAAACTTATTCAAGAATTGATTATTTTATAGTGGATATGAAATTAATGCCATATACAATTAATCCAACATACCACATTAGTAGTATTTCTGATCACTCTCCGTTGACTTTTTCAGTAAAATTTGAGGGAATGCCGGGTAAAAACTTTTTTTGGAGGTTTAATACACATATTTTAAATGACTTACAAGGTTATCAATACTTAAAACAACAAATGAAATTATTTTTTGAGATAAATGATACACCAGGTACCTCGCCTTCTTTACTATGGGAAACTTTTAAGGCATTTATTAGAGGAATTATAATTTCACATGAAATTTTACAAAATAAAAAGAATAAAACAGAACAAATGTTGCTAGAACAAGAAATTAGACAGTTAGAGTTTGATCATGCTAAAGACTCCACTATAGATAAACATAATAAGATAATATTACTGAAATTTAAACTTAACCAAATTCTCTCAGCAAGAGTAATAAGATTATTCCAAATTACAAAACAGGAACATTTTGAGTTTGGTGACAAACCACATAAGCTGTTAGCGCGCCAACTGAAAAAACAAGAAAAAGAAAATACTATAAATAAAATTAAATCAGAGAATGGTGAATTACTAATACTACCTAAAGATATTAATAAAAGATTTGCTCAATTTTATCAACATTTATATACATCAAAAACTAAAATAGAAGATAGTAAAATTAAAAAATGTTTAGATAATTGTAATCTTCCAAAACTTGACCTTTTGGAACAAGAGGAACTCGGAGCGCAAATTACAATCGAAGAAATAGGTGAAACAATAAAATCGTTGAAAAATGGTAAGACACCGGGACCAGATGGTTTTAGTAATTAATTTTATAAAAAGTTTATGAGATAACAACTCCCTATTTATTTAATTTATATACTCACGCTTTTAAAGAAAATAAACTACCTGAAACATTAGCAGAATCAACTATTACGCTTATTCCAAAAAAAGATAAAGATCTAGAGGACCCGGGCTCATATAGAGCTATATCACTTTTAAATACAGATCAGAAAATTTTAGCAAAGACTTTAGCCAGAAGACTAAGCAAATATATTAGTAAATTGATAAACCCTGATCAAACGGGGTTTATACCCAAAAGATATTCATTTAATAATTTGAGACGCTTGTTTAATATAATGTACTCACATAAAGTGGAGGAAGAAGATATATCAATTATTTCTTTGGACGCAGAGAAAGCATTTGATCAGGTAGAATGGCAGTATTTATACAAAGTATTACAAAAATTTAATATGGGAGAGAATTTTATTACATGGGTGAAATTATTATATGATAAACCGATGGCAAGAATATTAACTAATAATATGTTATCTCAAAAATTTCAATTATCAAGGGGTAATAGGCAGGGATGTGCTTTATCACCCCTACTATTCGCCCTTATGATAGAACCTTTGGTTGAAAGTATAAGAAGTCATCTGAATATTCAGGGTTATAATACTAGGGACTCAAATAATAAAATTTCATTATATGCAGACGATATTCTGTTATATATAACAAACTCACAAACGAGCATACCAAATTTATTAAACTTAATAGAGGAATTTGGGTCCTTTGCTGGATATAGAATAAATTGGAACAATAGTGAAATCATGACGTTAAAACCTCAAGAATCTACACACTTACTGAGGTTCCCCTTTAAAATAGCAACAGAAAAATTTAAATATCTGGGTATTCAGATTACTAGAAAACATAAAGCTTTATTCAATGCCAATTTTATACCTTTAATAAACAAACTTAATATAATGATTAAATTTTGGAAAACACTTCCTTTATCATTAATAGGTAGAATAAACGCTATAAAAATGATCTTTCTACCACAGTTATTATACCTATTTCAGTCTATACCAGTATATGTACCAAATTAAATTAAACTGTAATATTACTAATTTTGTTTGGGATTATAAATCACATAGAATTAAAAAAGAACACTTATGTAAACCAAAAGATGTCGGGGGACTTTCACTCCCGAATTTTCTGTATTATTACTGGGCAATACATATTAAGAATATAATTTACTGGTTGGATAGTTCTACCCAACAGACAGAATGGATAAAAATGGAGAAAGAGGATTGTTATCCTTGTAATATAGGAACGATCCTCTTCTCCCCGAAAAAAATGAACAATACAATGTATAAGAAGAACCCAATTATACAGGATACAATAAGAATATGGAAACAAATAAAATTATCCTTAAAATTAAGAAACCTATCATTGTTAACACCAATAGCAAATAATCCTTTATTTAAACCATCTCTTATGGACAAAATATATAATCAATAGGAAAGTTTAGGAATTAAAAGGATCGGGGATATGTATGAAATGGGAGATTTACTATCATTTCAACAATTACAATTAAAATTTAAATTGAAAAACAATCATTATTTTAAATAACTTCAGATTTGCGATTCCTTGAAGACATACATACAAGGATATCAAAAAATAACTCCTGATTTATTGGAAGAAGCAATGAATATTAAAGCTGATACACAAAAATTAATAGCATATTTATATAATAGTATTTTAAATATAGATTTACCAGCGACAGAGGTACTTAGATAAGAGTGGGAACGGGAATTAATGATAAAAATTACGAAGGTTACATGGGAAAAGTATTTGACATACATTCACAAATGTTCGATTAATGCAAGACATAATCTAATTCAATTTAAAATTTTACATAGATTATATTACTCAAAAACAAGATTAAATAAATTATACCCAAATATATCCCCCACTTGCGATAAATGTTTAACCCAAGATGTAACTATAACACACTCTTTTGTTTCCTGTATAAAACTTTATAGATTTTGGAGTGATATTTTCGAAATATTCACAAAATTATTTAAGATAAAAATGGAACCTAATAATGAATTGATTATATTTGTGGTAATGGAAGATGGGAATAAATTGAATCCATCTCAAAAATTATTTTTTAATTATGGTTTAATAATAGCAAAAAGATTAATACTTAAATTTTGGAAAAATACACCAATACCAACGCTCAAAATGTGGATTGCAAGTATGTTGGACACCGCACATCTTGAGGAAATGCGATTCCTCCTAATAGATAAATTTGACCAATTCATAACGAGTTGGTCTCCATTTGTCGTCTTTTTGGAATCATATGGTGCAACACAATTGTAAAAGCTGACTTGTGACTGGGCGAGGGATGGTCAAGATTATCAATAAGATCTCCTTAGTTCTTTTTTCTTTTTCTTCCTTTTTTTTTCTTTTATTCTCTTTTTCCTATTTTCTATTCTTTAACTTTCTTCTTTCACTTTCTATTTTTCTTTTCCACACACTATATAATCTCACATTTATCTATACTTTATTATCTAATTTCTTTTTCTTTTTCTTTATTATAATAAAAAAATAACAAGCTGTACATAAAATGTATTATGAAAATATAATTGTATACAATTGTACTTACTTCAAATAAAATAAAAATATTAAAAAATTTAAAAAAAGACATGTTTCAGGTGAGGCCACTCTCCTTGTTACATTCAGAGAGAGGAGTGCAATAACACACAGGACACTACAGCCTTTGCCAAAGCAGTGAGACTGCTGACTGATGAATACATGCCATTTCCCACTCCCCTGTAACTAACAACATCATTGCCGTTGATAACATGATAACTGATAACAGTATAAAGTTAAGATAGACGCAAAAGGGTGGAGTAACTCAGCGGGTCAGGCAGCATCTCTGGAGAAAAAGAATAGGTGACGTTTCAGGTCGAGACACTGGAGTTTGAAGAGCAGTCTGAAGAAGGGTCTGGACCCAAAACGTCACCTATTGCTTTTCTCCAGAGATGCTGTCTGACCCACTGAGTTACTCCAGCTTTTTGTGTCTATCTTCAGTTTAAGTCGGCATCTGCAGTTCTTTCCTACATATTATAAAGTTATTGACTATGTTTGACTTTGGAGAACCTGTCTGATCAGAAGATTATCTCACAGAGGGAAGTGAATTGGCCGAGAAGTCTACTCTCGGCTTTCAGTTACAGAGTTGGTGCAGTGATGTTCAGCACAATGTTTTGGCATTGAATGGTCACATCCCAATAATATAAACACAACAGAACACCAGCAATAAGTTTATGAAACCAGTTTAAGAATCATAGAGGCAGGTACATGGAAAGGATATTTAGGGGGATGTGGGCCAAATGCAAGCAGGTGGGACTAGTGTAGATGGGAAATGTTGGTCGGTCATCAGTGGGCTGATGGGGCTGTTTCCACGCTATATGACTGTGACTCTAAGATGGAGGAGAACAAATAAAATTAAGATTTTCTAACATAGAGTCATACAGCATGGAAAGAAGCAAGCACCCATATATATTAATCCAGCTTTAATTGCATTTCATTCTCCCCATATTTCCATCACTTCCCCCTAGATTCTACCATCAACCTATACACTAGGGACAATTAAGCTATCGGCTCGCACGTCATTGGGTGCACATTGAGATGTGGATGGAAACCAGAGAATCCGGAGGAAACTCCCTCGGTCATTAGAACATGCAAACTCCACGTAGATAGTATGAGAGGTCAGGATTCAAAATGGATCACTGTACCAACATGTCAGCCACACACGTGTTACACCGCAACCAATATAGATCAGTTTGCTCATTAATATTGGACAGGATTGGAGAATCAGAAAAACATGAAAATCAAAAAATTACAGATATAGAAAACCAAACTAAAATGAGAAAATGCTGGAAAACGAAGCAGGTCAGTCCACATCTGTGGGAAGATAAACAGTTAATGATTCAGCTCTTCATCAGAACTGGGAAGGGGGGGAAGAGAAGCTTGTAAACTGCGGGGGTGGGTGGAGGCAGGGAGGGGAGGGGAGGGGAGGGGAGGGGAGTGGGGAGGGGAGTGGGGAGGGGAGTGGGGAGGGGAGTGGGGAGGGGAGTGTGGAGGAGAGTGGGGAGGGGAGTGGGGAGGGGAGTGGGGAGGGGAGTGGGGAGGGGAGTGGGGAGGGGAGTGGGATGGGGAGTGGGGAGGGGAGTGGGGAAGCATCGAGGGGAGGGGGGGGGGGGGGTAGGAGCTGAGAGCTATACCTGATATGGGAAACCTGGGATGAGCAGGAGGAGAAGCTATGGGGGAAGACATGCCAGGCATATTTTCCTGCTCTGCATTTTGCAACCCCTACATTCGTTTAAGTATGATTTTTTTTTGCCTATGTTCAAGTCAAGTCAAATTTATTGCCATGTGCACGAGTGGTGAGGTACAGATACAATGAAATTCTTGCTTGCAGCAGCATCACAGGCACCTAAACTCAAACAACACCCAAAACAGAAATTATATGTTCTCAATCTAACTATGTTCTAACTGCTGCCATTCACTCATTGACCAGATGATCTTGTTTATAGTTTATCCCCACGGTTACTCTTGTTTCATCAGATCAAAGATATCCCCCCTCCCCCATCTTTCCTGCAGCTTAATCAGCTTATTTTCCCTCCTTCAGAGTTGTGACGAATGGCCTTCGACCCAAAATGACAACCCTGTTTCTCTTTCCTCAGATGCAGCCTGACCTGCGGAGTATTTTCATGTTCACAATCAAATCAACAAGTCAGGCCACTTTTTAAAAATGTTTTTTAGTTTTAGAGATACAGTATAGAAACAGGCCCTTCGGCCCACCGACCAATGATCATCCATACACTAGTTCTATCCTACACACTAGGGACAATTTACTGAAGCTAATTAACCGACAAGTCTTTGGAATATGGGAGGAAACCAGAGCACCTGGAAAAAACCCACACGGTCACAGGGAGAACATACAAACTCCATACAGACAGCTCATAGTCAGGATTGAACCCGCCCCTTCATGAAGTGGAAATCCAAAGACAAAATCAAATGTTTGGGAAGTTTCAAAGCAAACATTTTAATGGTGGTGGTGGTCCAAATGCTTGCGGTGTTGACCTGAACCTTGGATGGAGTCTATAAAAAGAGCATGGCCATCCATTGGCGGTCCTCAGCCATGCTAACAGCCTGACATGGTGGGTGGATCTTTAACCTTTACTCAAAACAGCTGTGAAGATGCCAGAAAGTTATGTACTGCCTGCCCCAGATCTGCACTGAAACCAGAAATATTCTCAAATTCACGCCTCCTTTAAATGCAGCTTGCAATTTTGAATTTAAAAAAAGACACCTTGTCAATTCCAATGTTGGCTTGATGTCGATGGAGGTTTAATTGTGGAGGAGTTGAGATAAGAGGAGCTTCATCACTGTGGGCCCAGATGAATCAATGTTGCTGAGTGTGACTATGTGTTACATCTTTAAACATTGCTGATGAAGGAACACTCTGATTAATATAATTTGCCTGCCTATTTGTATTGCAAATTGCCAATTGGAAAATCCCACAAAAGCGATTTGACAATTTGAATGGACCTATTGAGAAAGACATCTTAAAGAGTCTACCCACCTGCAACTACATCCTTGAACTTTGGACATCTAATTTCAGTCACGGCATCCCAACTTTTCACCACAGCAAACCATTTCTATGTTGAGATTGAGATAGAGAGCCACAAAATAGACAAGTAAAAAGTAAGAGGTGACACAGTAGTGCAGCGGTTGAGTTGCTTCCTCACAGTGCCAGAGACCCGAGTTAGATCCTGACTATGGTGCTGTCTGTACGGAGTTTCTAGTTATCCCGAGACCTACCTGGGTTTTCTCCGGGTGCTCCGGTTTCCTCCAACACTCCAAAGGATGTACAGGTTTGTCGGCTAATTGGCTTCTGTAATTTGTAGGTTGTCCCCAGTGTGTAGGACAGTGCTAGTGTACGGGGTGATCGCTGGTTGGCTCAGACTCAGTGGACAGAAGGGCCCGTTCCCGCGCTGCATCTCTAAAGTCTCAAGTAATGTAATGTCTAAAATCCAAAGAAATAAAACTAATTGTAATGTGCCCGACAGTTCCAGTGACCCAGGTTAAATTCTGATCTGTCTGAGTGGCATTTCCACTTTCTTTCTGTGACCATGTGGGTTTCCTCCAGGTGCCCTGGCTTCCTCCCACATCCCAAAGTCATATGTTGCTAAGTTAATTGGCCACAGTATATTGCCACTAGTGTGCAGAAAGATGAATGGTAGAATCTTGGAGGGTGGTGGGGGAGGGATATTGGATGGGAATGTGAGGAGAATAAAATGGAATGAAGTAGGATTAGAGTAAATGTGGATGCTTAATAGTCATTGCAGACTTAATGGGCCATACTGCCTGTTCCCCTGTTGTATTTTTCTATAACTCTATGACACATGAACAGGCGATGAATAGAATGGATATAATGACAGAGATACAGTCCATATGCCAGCAGATGGGTTGAAAGGACTGTGTGTTTAATAGTTTCACGAAGATTTCACAAATAGTGAAAGGCTTGGATAGAGTGGATGTGGAGAGGATGTTTTCACTAGTGGGAGAGTCTAGGACCAGAGATCATAGCTTCAGAATTAAAGGATGTTCCTTCAGGAAGGAGATGAGGAGGAATTTATTTAGTTAGAGGGTGGTGAATCTGTGGAATTCATTGCCACGGAGGCTGCGGAGGCCATATCAATGGATATTTTTAAGGCAGAGATAAATAGTTTCTTGATTAGTACGGGTATCAGGGGTTATGGGGAGAAGGCAGGTGAATGGAGTTAGGACAGAGAGATAGATCAGCCATGATTGAATGGTGGAGTAGACTTGATGGACCGAATGACCTAGTTCTGCTCCTATCACTTATGAGTAAGATTGGCATCATGGTCAGCAGGGGCATGGTGGGCCAAAGGGCCAGTTGATATGCTATACTGTTCTATGTTCTATGACCCGTTGTAAAAATAAACTCTCAAGATAGCACACAAATGTAAGATTCTAAATAGTGCCTTGATGAACCGAAGAAGAAATGCTAACTCTTCCATTGTTATCATTTGTGATTCTAGTCCATCACTGACTGATGGAACTTGCCATTGTTTTGTCAACCAACTCTCACTCACTTGTCACGAATGTCAAATGAGTGAGTAATCTCTATCATTATATCCATTCCGTTCACTGAACTGATAAAACGATTTGAGGGCACAACAGTTCATCTTACTTTCATGTGTAAAGTATTATTAATGTGGCACTGCCTCAATTTTAAACCATGCGGCGTGCCAGCACAGTCAGGCTATCAAGTGTGTTGCATCAAGATAGCAAGTTGCAGCCAGAGATGATGTGCTGGGAGTCTTGGATATTGTGGCTCTTGTTCCAGTTTCTGCAGACTCAGCTTACATAAGGAATCTGCTCAAGCTGGCCCAACACTCCAATAAATATGGCAAACTGCAGCTCTGTTTATCTAAGCTTGGTTTGGAGATGTGTAGCCAGAGACGGGTTTTCACTTGTATTGAGGTTAGCATAGATGGACACAAAAAGCTGGAGTAACTTTGCGGGTCAGGCAGCATCTCTTGGAGAAAAGGAATAGGTGACATTTCAGGTCGAGACCCTTCTTCAGACCTTCTTCAAGGTTAGCCTAGTTTATTATTATTGTCAATGACCAATTATTGACAGAAACTATTTTCATCAAACTAAAAGAAATGTTCATATCAATTTTATGAAATGTAGTCAGAGATCATCCACACCAGTGGTGTGAAATCTGTTGCCGCCCAGAAAGCCCACTCCATGCTTGAACAATGTTTCATTCCTATTCTTATAGTACTGTTATCAGTTTAGTTTATTTAGTTTAGTTTAGAGATACAGCGCGGAAACAGGCCCTTCGGCCCACTGAGTCCGCATCGACCAGTGATCCCCGCACATTAACACTATCCTACACACACTAGGGACAATTTTACACATATACCAAGCCAATTAACCTACATACCTGTACGTGTTTGGAGGGTGGGAGGAAACCGAAGATCTCAGAGAAAACTCACGCTGTCACGGGGAGAACGTACAAACTCTGTACAGACAGCACCCGCAGTCGGGATCGAACCTGGGTCTCCGGCACTGCAAGCGCTGTAAGGCAGCAACTCTACCGCTGCTCCATCATGCCGCCCATGTTGAAGTGAGAACATGAGGTGGCAAAAAGATATTACGTGCTGGAATAACTCAGTGCAGGCAGCATCTCGGGAGAATAGAATCAAGAGTCAATAGTGTTTTATTGTCATATGTCCCAGAACAATGAATAAACGGTGTTTCAGTTTGGGACCCTTCTTCAGCCTAATTGCAGCAGGGGGAGAAACCTAGTGGGGGTGGGACAAAGCCTGGCAAGTGATCGGTGGATACAAGTGACGGGGATTTAATGGGTTAATCAAAGTTCACAAACAATAGGCTGTGAGTTAAGGAGAGGAGAGGCGTGAAGTGTGAAGACAGAGGAAGGGATAGAGGTGGAAGGGAGAAAGCGAAAGGGGGCACGGGATTGTGGATGTACATAATATTACCAGAGGCTTCGATAGGGCTGATGGTCAAATCTGCGTGGAAATATCAAAAACTAGAGGGCATAGCTTTAAGGTGAGAGGAAAAAATGTTTAAAGGAGATATGCGGGGCAAGTATTTTATACAGTGGGTAAAAATGACTGCACTCTCCCAGTGACCAGACACTCTGCCTGATCAAGTCGAACAGGTGTTAGATATAGCTCTTAGGGCTAACAGAATCAAGGGATATGGGGTGAAAGCAGGAAAGGGGTACTGATTTTGGATGATCAGCCTTGATCATATTAAATCGATATGGCTCGAAGGGCGGAATGGCCTACTCCTGCACCTATTTTCTATGTTCCTATGTTTCTACTGAACCTCAGTATTTTATATAAGGAGTCAGCCCAGACCAATCTGATCTGAACACAGGACTGAACAATGTTTTCTGATATATCTGACCAAGACATATCCTTGCATCCATCAATTTACCCACATTTTTCAAATGCCAATTAAATTTTATTACTCCTTCTAAATCATTTCCCCTCTCCAGCCTATAGTCGCAAGGGTTAATCGTTTTTTTTATTTATAGAAACATAGAATCTTGTGAATTAGGAGCAGGAGTAGGCCTCTGGGCCTTTTGAACCTACTGTACCATTTCATCTGGCAGTGGCTGCTCTACTCACAACCTCACTTTCACAATCATGTATACCTGTGTTCTTTCACCCCTTCTTCATCAAGAATCTATCTGTCACTACCTTAAACATATTTTAAAATTTGGTTTTCAACATGTTTGCGGAAGAGATTTCCACAGATCCAAAATCCTTTGAGAGAAAATACATTGCCTCATCTCTATCTTAACTGTGCGACCACTTTTTAAAAAGTGACCTTATTTCAAGAGTCACCACACCCATACTTTCATTACCCCTCAAGTCCTTATATGTTTCTAAATCAGAAACTGATTTACTATTCTAGACTCCAGCGGCCAAAAGCCAGGTCTGTCCAACCATTCCTCAATAGACAACTTCCCATTCCAGATATCCATCTAGTAAATGTTCTCTTTGCTGCTTTCAATGAATAACCTTCTTCATTGAATTACAAGACCAATACGATGCACAGTAGTCCAGATGTGATCTCACAAACGCACAGTATGACTGAAGAATAACCTCTCTATTTTTGTATTCAACGAACAATAACATTATGTTAATAACTTACTGTTCACTATATCTACATGCTAGCCTTTCACAAATCACACATTAGAAAACCAAGATACCTGTGTATCTTAATGCATGATAATCTTGGCATTTAGATGAAATGTTTCTTTTTTTATTCTTCTCGTTAAAATTGACAACATCATACTTTTCTTCATTAACTCCATTTGCCCTTGACTTACTTTACTGATCTCCATCATTTTGTAGCCTTTTGTGTGCATTTCCCAACTTACTTTCCTTCATACCTTTATGTCATCAGCAAATGTATCCACCATACTTTCTATGACTATATCCAAGACATTTAAATGAATTGTATAAAATGGAGCCCCAGCACCAGTCTCTATAACACACACTCCTTACATCTTTTCAATCAGGCATGGACACATTTATGATTGCCCTCTCTTACCTGTTAGCCAATATCTTCCCTCCATACATGTTAAATCCTCCACAGTGAGTTCTTATGTTGTGCATAGCCTTTGATGTGGGAACTTATCAAAAGGCTTAAGGAAATCTTAGTACAGCAACCAGTTCCTCTTTATTCACTTGAAAAATAATAACATACAAATTATCAATCCATGCTGGCTTATGCCCCACTTTTCAAAAAAGCATCCATCACATCGCAGCCACCCCACAGCAACCGAACATTTTTAACAATACAGTAGATGGGAGAGCATTCAAGCCCAGAAAAGAGGTTAATAAGAAAGCTAGTTATACAAGAACAACGTGTACCATATAATATGATTCCAAACCTGTAGCATAATGCTGATAATATGAAACCAAACTGCACCTGAAGACACTGCAGAATAGTGTCAAATGAAGAAAATGAAAGAGAGATTACATATCTGGAGCAAAGAAGGAGTGGGTGAGACTGCTGGAGACACAGATTAGTGTCATCAGTTGTCATAGTGATCAGTTGGACAAATTTAGTTTAATTTAGATATACAACGCAGAACCAGGCCCTTCTGCCCACCGAGTCCGCGCCAACCTGCGATCCCCGCACATTAACACTATCCTACACACACTAGGGACAATTTACACTAATACCAAGCCAATTTACCTGCATATCTGTACGTCTTTGACGTGTGGGAGGAAACCGAAGATCTCGGCAAAAACCCACGCGGTCACGAGGAGAACATACAAACTCTGTACAGACAGCACCCGTAGTCAGGATCGAACCCAGGTCTCCAGCGTAAGGCAGCAACTCAACTGCTGCACCACCATGCCACCCGACAAAGATAATGACATAGGACAGAGATAATTAAGGCAATTACTGGATGACCTCAATAAAAGTTCAGATCTCAAATGGAGAGACAGACCAATCTACCAGTCCCAAATTGGTCATTGGCATTGTTCAAGTTAATAAAAACTACTCATTTATTCTACATGTGTTAAAGAAGGAACTGCAGATGCTGGAAAATCGAAGATACACAAAAATGCTGGAGAAACTCAGCGGGTGCAGCAGCATCTATGGAGCGAAGGAAATAGGCAACGTTTCGGGACGTCTGAAGAAGGGTTTCGGCCCGAAACGTTGCCCATTTATTCTACATGTTACTTACACAAAATGAAAACCCACATAAACCTTTTCTTAAATTCTGGTGAGGACTATACATCTGTCCCAATATACAAGTAACTAATAACTCACTGAGTGATGATGTCTCAAACATGGTTTAATTTAAACCAGAAACTTATAAAACCAGAGTTTGATTTAAGGTTCATTGTTCCTTTTTTAATATAAGATACTTTATGAAGTTATTTAACAATACGTATATACAAAAAAGATAAATGTGTTCAAAGATACATATTACTGCAGTTCTGACAAATATATTGTGTGTTTTTAATGTCATTCTATTTCCCAGAATATTTCGATAAGGACTAACACATTTGTCTTTGAACATTATATTGTAAGATTTAAGCCCCCAAGCTTCCATTTTTCAATCACAATTGCATCATGGCATCAAAGTACCATGAAATTCTGCAAAATAAATTGTAGTAACATAAAAATTACTTATGGTGGAATCTTCAAAATCCTTAATGTAGAGGTGAGATTATTTTATTTTGTGGTATAGCATGTACCTTGTAATGATTTCACTTGACAATTTATTTTCAGTGGCAATAGACAAAAGACAGTGGCAGAATGCCACAGGAGATCCTTTTCCCCTGTGGCTATCAAACTGTACAACCCTTCCCCCTTCTGCCATGGGGTAGACTGACTCCCCTCATCTGGTCTTTTATATTATTCTCAGAAAGGAAATTCTATCTTTCGAACAGTTTCTATCCTTATTTTCTTTTCATTTCTTCAGCAAATCCCCTGATCCCTCTTGTCAAATATTTTTCCAAGTATTTCCTTGTGGGAATTCTTATTTTTCTGAGAAATTGCCTCCCTTTGCATTTTTCTTTCCATCAGGGTTGTTTTCATGGCGAAGTGTTTTCCTTGTTGGTTAGTGATGGTGAGAATTTAGAATGTTTCTCTGGTGAGCTTTTTTCAGAGGGTTTTGATGTGGCTTTTTTTTATTATTGAAGCATTGCGCACAATATAACCTCATACTTTGGTAAAGTCCATGTATTAAGAAGCAGTCTTGGCTTTCTTAACTCATCATATATTTCCTATACACTATTCAGGGCGGCACAGTGGCGCACGGTAGAGTTGCTGCCTTACAGCACCAGGGACACGGGTTTGATCCCGACTACGGGTGCTTGGCTGTACGGACTTTGTACGTTCTCCTCATGACCTGCGTGGGTTTTCTCCGGGAGCTCCGGTTCCCTCCCACACTTCAATTTGTTCAGATTTGTAGGTTCATTGGCTTGGTATAATTGTAAATTGTCCCTAGTGTGTGTAGGACAATCTTAGTGTGCGGGGATCGCTGGTCGGAGTGGACCTGGAGGGCCGAAGGGCCTGTTTCCGCAATGCATCTCAAAATTAAACGGCGCAAAAATTCATATTTTGTGATCTTATCTCATTTCTCAGATACCACCTTACCCATGAGCAACACTAGCGGAAAATCAACTCCCCAAAAATATGGTTCTCTGTCTATTCCAGCACCTTGGAGCGATAACTTAGAAAATGTGAATTCAACTCACCATGGTAGATCGACAATTGAAAAATGAAAGATGGATTAAAAAGTCCTTATCAATTTTTTTGGAATTCCACACATTTAACTAAAAGTTGTTGCCAGCCTATGTTTAACTCAGAAAAAGTAATTTTGTGGAATATTTTCACATGATTAAAGGATATTTTTCAGCTTAAATTTAAACCCAGACATGGCCAATGTTGTGATTGTTCAAAGATGTGGTCCGTTATGATTGCAGGCTTCCCACTCCATCTGGTGGCCAGAATGACAACAACAAAGTAAATGGCCACAAGGCAGAAGCAAACGGTGCTCCACTAGACTACTTGTTTAGTGCTTACACAGAGAGAATCAATCTTTCATGACATTGGCAACACGATAAAATAAGACACCGGGAACTACAGATGCTAGCACCTTGAGCAAAACGTAAATGAGGAGCTCAGCGGGTCAGGCAGCATCTAGGGAGGGAATAGATAGGTAATGTTTTGGTTCAGAACCCTTCTTCAGGCTCCAGATTTTTTTTAAACAGGATGGTTAAAAAGTTAAATATTTACTCCTTTTTATGAGCATTTAGATTTTCTGTCCCTCTGGAACAATTGGGGCAGTTTGGTTCACTAGGACTATTGATACCAATTTTTTGTGCATACCTTAAGAATTGAGAACTGTGGTTACCCGTTGGAGATACAGGTCCTTACCTTTTGGGATTTGGAGACACCAGAAAATAATATAGCTTTGCACACTTTCAGAAAGATCAGGTCTATAGCTTATTTAGTACTGAATGTGAATTATAATTGTCCGGTGGCACAGCAGTAGAGTTGCTGCCTTACAGTCCCAATGACCCGAATTCAATCCTGACTACAGATGCTGTCTGTACGGAGTTTGTACGTTCTCCTGTGACCACATGGGTTTCCTCCAGGTGCTCTGGTTTCCTCCCTAACTCCAAAGGTGTACAGGTTTGTAGGTTAATTGGCTTCTGTAAATTGTCCCACATGTGTAGGATAGTGTTAATGTACAAGGTGATCATTCCATCAACCATCCTTCAGCCCAACTGCCCAAACGATCAACATAGAAACATAGAAAACATAGTAAAATAGGTGCAGGAGTAGGCTATTCGGCCCTTCGAGCCAGCATCGCCATTCAATATGATCATGGCTGATCATCTGAAATCAGTACCCCGTTCCTGCTTTTTCCCCTTCATTCCTTTAGGCCTAAGAACTAAATCTAACTCTTTCTTGAAAACATCCAGTGAATTAGCCTTCAGAGAATTCCACTGATTCACAACTCTCTGCGTGAAAAAGTTTTCCCTCATCTCAGTTCTAAATGACTTACCCCTTATTCTTAAACAGTGACCCTGCTATAATTATGATCCTGCTATAACATTTGACATCCATCTTCACTATCTGCAATACCACCCACTTTTGTATAATCTGTAAACTTGCTAATCTTGCCGTGTAAGTTCTCATCCAAATCATGCTGTACTCGGGCTTGGCTTGAATTTCTTTTATGTATAGTATTACTTGCTTTGCCTATAGCATGCAAAACAAAGCTTGTCATTGTACCTCAGTACACATGACAAAATTCAATCTAAACTTAAATCAATACCATCTTTTCACCAATCTAATAAATATAGCCTGTGTCTAACCAATTTGCAGTTCAGCAAGTTAAAACTCAGTTCTATATTCTGGTCACCATCAGGCAAGCTAAAGGTTATCCATTTGCCTATCACTTCCATGAATATTAAGTAGAAATGTATCTACTTGGAACTTATGGGACATGATAGAGACTTAGAAAAAGAGAGGGATTCAGAACTCAAGGATTATAGCCCACTAATAATTGAAAGTGTCATATGAAACTTGTTCAGCAGTAACATGCTTGTATATGTTATTAACAAGCTCAGTTTAATCATGCAACAACATCTGTCAAGGGAAGAGTCTAATGGAAGAGCCTTGACCTGAAATATCGACTTACTGTCAGACCTGCTGAGTTCTTCCAGCAGTTTACATTTTGACCCATATTCCAGCATCTGCAGACTTTTGAGGCGGTGGTGGTGGTGGTGGTGGTGAATCTGTGGAATTCTTTGCCACAGAAGGCTGTGGAGGCAAAGTTAGTGGATATATGTAAGGCAGAGATAGATAGATTCTTGATTATTATGGGTGTCAGAGGATATGGGGAGAAGGCGGGAGAATGGGGTTAGGAGAGATAGATCAGCCATGATTGGATGGCGGAGTAGACTTGATGGGCCGATTGGCCTAATTCTACTCCTATCACTTATGATCTTATGAACACCTGCTAACTCGTGTGTGGGCTGTTTAGGAATTGGTTAACCTAAATATTTAAGCTCTGCTTTTCTGTGCGTTATGATGTCATTCAGCTGCTTAAAGTTTAGTATTAGCAAATCTCATTGAGACAACTTAAGCAGCAAAAACTGGGTGCAATTCTCACTCCTCAGCCTAGATCTGCCTCTATTTTGTCCACATTCCTGATTTTACACATGACAAAGAGTCAAGAGAGTTTATTGTCATGTGTCCCAGATACTGTAGGACAATGAAATTGTCATATATGGGACAATGTAACCCTCGGTACACGTGACAATAAACTAAACTGAAATACTGCTCGGCAGACGTACTGCAAGTTGCCATTGCGATTGTGTTCACAAAGCAGCAGTTCCTTGCTGCCTTGGTTAATGCATCCTATGGAGCACTCAATTGGATTTCTACCTTATAATTCCCTTAAAGCAATTAATTATCCACCAAGAAATACCTCTGTATCAATCAATACTCTGATTATATCACAGATGGAATCATTTTGCAATGTGCCTTGCATGTGTTACACATTCCAACCAACAGAACACACTGTGCCCCAGCGTGAACTGACAGCAACTGAACAGATTACTCTTCCTTTTCATTTTTACAAGCCAATCTACACAGTAAGAAATTACAACAACAGATTTTGATTAAATAGGGTTTGATTAAACAACATTTAAAACCCAACCTCAAAGCTCAGAGCACTCCAATAGTTTATTGATATCTTTTATATTGCTGGACCACTTTTGGAACTCTTTGCACCATGTTCATAACCTAGCAGCAATGGGGATGGCACAATGACAACATTCCTGGATGCGTTTTAAGAGACTGCGCCGAACAACTGAAAGATGTCTTCACAGACATTTTTAACATCTCACTCAGCCAGGCAGTAGTGCCCAACTGTCTTAAGAGTGCCACCATCGTCCCTGTCCCGAAGAAACCAAACCCAGCCTGCCATAATGACTTTCGACCAGTGGCTCTA
Organism: Malacoraja senta; assembly: GCA_038087875.1. NCBI lineage: Eukaryota > Metazoa > Chordata > Chondrichthyes > Rajiformes > Rajidae > Malacoraja > Malacoraja senta. Next base: position 35,854,600 of record CM075981.1, on the reverse strand, counting down.
ACACCCATAGTAATGAAGTGTTTTGAGCGACTGGTTATGCAGCATATCAAAAATAGTCTACCTGCCGACCTAGACCCACTGCAGTTCGCCTACAGAGCCAACCGATCCACAGAGGACGCAGTCTCAACAACACTGAACCTCGTACTGTCACACCTTGATCGGAAAAATACTTATGCCAGGATCCTCTTCATAGACTTCAGCGCTGCTTTTAATACAATCATTCCGCAGCAGCTGGTGGAGAAGTTGGAGCTATTGGGGGTTGATGCTGGCACATGTAACTGGGTCCTGAACTTTCTATCGCAACGGCAGCAGACAGTCAGGGTGGGCAGTAGGACATCAAAAACCATAGCCGTGAGCACTGGCTCGCCCCAAGGCTGTGTCCTAAGCCCCCTGCTGTTTAGTCTGCTAACACACGACTGTACTGCTAGACTCAACAACAACTTCATCAACAAGTTCGCTGATGACACAACAGTGGTGGGTCTCATCAACGACAATGATGAGTCGGCGTACAGGATGGAGGTGGAGCTGCTCACAGGATGGTGCAAATCCCACAACCTCATTCTCAACGTGGGAAAAACTAAGGAGATGGTGGTTGACTTCAGGAGGGCGGGAAAACAACACCATACACCTCTGCACATCGATGGAGCTGATGTGGAAAGGGTCAACAGCGTGAAGTTCCTAGGACTCCACCTGTCAGATGACCTGACGTCCACGACCAACACCACAGCACTGGTCAAGAGAGCCCAGCAGCGACTACACCCTCTCCGAAGACTACGTAAAGCAGGTCTCCCCACTACACACCTACGAACTTTTTATAGGGGGACAATCGAGAGCTCATTAACCTACGGCATCACTTCCTGGTTCGGGAGCTGCAAGGCGTACGAACGGCACCAACTAGACAGGATTGTGAAGACCGCCAGCAGGATTATTGGTGCTCCACTCCCTTTCCTGCTGGACATATACAGGAAGAGATGTATCAGCAGAGCCATCTCCATCATCAAAGACCCCTACCACCCATCGCATCACATATTCTCCATCCTGCCATCTGGGAAGAGGTACAGGAGCATTAGGTGCAAAACCAGCAGGATGCTCCTCAGCTTCTTCCCGCAGGTTATAAGACTGATAAACGGACTTTGTCCCCTGCCAAAGTATCGTGCACCAACCACCAACCTGGACACACTGCAGCAGAACCACTGTCGTGCCGCTGCCGATCGGAACGCCTGTTGATGTTTAGTAGAGTAGAGTGTTCATTTGTTCATGATATATGTATTTTTGCTTCTATTTATTTTTTACTGCACACTGGAATGGACACTGGTTGAGGAACGTTTTTTTGTTTCCTCTGGGTATGTGAATACTCAGGAAATGACAATAAAGATATACAATACAATACAATACAATACAATGACGTATGTAGATGGTAGAGCAGCTGATTCACAGCGCAGCAGACCCAGATTTGATTCTGACTTCGCTTGCTGGCTGTGTGGAGTTTGCACGTTCTCCCTGTGACCATGTGTGTTTCCTCCAGGTATTCTGGTTTCCTCCCACATCCCAAAGATGTGCTGGTTTATAAATTAATTGAGCTGTGTAAGTTTCCCCCAGTGTATAGGCACTGGATACGAAAGTGAGATAACAGAAAATGGGTAAGTGGGTTGATAGGCCTCTGTAAATTGCCCCAAGTGGGTAGGGAGTGGATGCAAAAATTGAATAACATAGAACTAGTGTGAATGGATGATCGATGGCCGGCGTGGACTCGGTAGACTGAAGGCTCTGTTTCCATGCTGCATCTCTAAACTAAACTAACTTTCTTTTAAGTATGATAGACACAAAATGCAGGAGTAACTCGGCGGGACAGGCAGCATCTCTGGAGCGAACGAATGGGTGATGTTTCAGGTCGAGACCCTTCTTCAGACCCTGAAGAAGGGTCTCAACCCGAAACATCACCCATTCCTTTTCTACAGAGATGATGCCTGTCCCGCTAAGTTACTCCAGCATTTTGTGTCTATCTTCAGTGCAAACCAGCATCTGCAGTTCCTTTCTACACATTGCTTTTAAATGTAATTTTTTCTCTCTCCACTTCATTTCCCTCCTGTGTTATTGGGATCACCATGCTTCGCATGTGAGTGTTGTTGGCAGTGTATCCATGTTGGCACAGCTGAACCTCCTGTTTTGCCCATTGATGGCACAAGACCACAAATTCCTTAAGCAGGAAGAGACAAATGGGAAAGCCAAAATTCAGGTTGTGACCTGATACTGCTTGGTTTCTATCACATGAGCAGAATGAGTATTTCCAGCAAGGAATCACTGTCCCTTTCCCCATCTCAATTGGACTGATAAGTGTTTAATGGCACTGGGCCTGTAATCGCTGGAGTTTAGAAGGATGAGTGGGGACCTCATTGAAACTTGCCAAAAAGTGAAATGCCTGGACAGAGGGGATGTGGAGAAGATGTTTCTAGTAATGGGAGAGTCTAAGACTAAAGGTCATAACCTCAGATTTAAAGGCCGTTCCTTTAAGAAGGAGACAAGGAGGAATTTATTTAGTCAAAGGATGGTGAATCTGTGGAATCCATTGCCACAGAATGCTGTGGAGGCCAAGTCAATGGATATTTTTAAGGCAGAGATGGATAGATTTTTGATTAGTACGGGTGTCAGGGGTTATGGGGAGAAGGTAGGAGAATGAGGTGAGGAGGGAGAGATAGATCGGCCGTGATTGAATGGCGTAGACTTGATAGGCCAAATGGCCTAATTGTGCTCCTTCCACCTAGGATCGTATGACCTTATGACTTCCCGAATGCAGGCAGAATGAAAAATTCTGCTGATTTCACTACCTAAAAACTAATTTAGCACGAGCAAAACTTATCACAACTGTAAAAAAAAATGAATGCCGTGAAATGGGTTTTCCTCATGAATATATCCTTCTTGTTGCTGCTCATCATTAATTTATGCAACTTAAAAGGACAAATGCATTATTTACAGATTTATACAAGCAATGTAAACACTCAAAATATTTCTCCCACAACTCAAAGCAAGGGGCGGCACAATGGCGCAGCTGGGAGAGTTACTGCCTCACAGCGCTGGAGACCAGAGGATTTGTTGGTTAATTGGCCTCTGTGAAATTGTTCCTTGTGTGTGGGGAGTGGACGTGAAAGTGGCAAAACATAGAACTAGCGGGAACGGGTGATCGATGGTCAGTGTGGACTCGATGGGCCAAAGGACCTGTTTCCATACTGTATCTCTTAAGTAAACTCCCCACAACCCATGACTTGCAGCTTTAAATCTGTTTCCTTTTTCCACAGACTCTGTCTCTTTATCTTTATTTTAGATTTACAGCATCTGCATAATTTTGTGGAGAAGAAGTCCACACTCCCACGATAGGTTTCCATGAAGGACAGCCTTGGGTCTGATTTCGTAATGTCCCCTGACATGCTTAAAGCCACCTCCAAACTAAGGGTCTTGCATATAAATTCCAGGCATCATTAGGGTGCAGCAGATTCTTCACCAATAATGCCAAATTAGATCACTCAACTGGATAATAACCTCATTACATCCCACCCAGGGTATTGTATAAAATTCCCAATTTTGCTCCTTACAAAGAACATACATAGAACATAGAAAGGTATAGTCAAGTCAAGTCACATTTATTTATATAGCACATTTTAAAAAACAACTCTCGTTGGCCAAAGTGCTTTACATTTGTTATAAGAATAGCATAAACAAAACAAACTACATACATATAAACATGTAGCCCTCACTCAGAGGATGTCAGGAAAGGCTTGGGAGTATAGATAAGTTTTTAGTCTTGACTTAAAAGAGTCGATGGAGGGGGCAGTTCTGATGGGAAAGGGGATGCTGTTCCACAGTCTAGGGGGCTGCAACCGCAAAGGCACGGGCGCCCCTGAGCTTATGCCTAGACCGTGGGATATTCAGCAACCCCAAGTCGGCCGATCTGAGGGGCCTGGAGGTGGAGTGGTGGGTGAGAAGACTTTTTATGTAGGTGGGGGCAAGCCCATTGAGGGCTTTGTAGACATGGAGGAGGATCTTGAAGTTTATACGGAACCGCACAGGGAGCCAGTGGAGAGAGGCCAGGATCGGGGTGATGTGGTCCCTTTTTCGGGTGCCCGTCAGGAGTCTCGCTGCGGCGTTTTGGACCAGTTGCAGGCGGGACAGGGAAGATTGGCTGATGCCAGTGTAAAGGGAGTTGCAGTAATTTATGCGGGAGGAGATGAGTGTGTGGATGGTACACAAAAATGCTGGAGAAACTCAGCGGGTGCAGCAGCATCTATGGAACGAAGGAAATAGGTAACGTTTCGGGCCGAAACCCTTCTTGAGTGTGTGGATGATCTTTTCGAGGTCATCAAACTGGAGGAATTGTTTTATTTTAACTATCGTCCGAAGCTGAAAGAAGCTAGTTTTTACCACAGCATTGACTTGTTTGTCAAATTTCAGTGCTGAGTCAAATATCACGCCAAGGTTTTTGACGTGAGGTTTGAGTAGTGGGGTAAGGCTTCCAAGGCTACCTGCTATCATTTTGATTGAGTCCGAGGGGCTGAGAAGGATAACCTCAGACTTACTCTTGTTTAGTTGGAGGAAGTTCTGGGCCATCCAACACTTTATATCCTCGAGGCAGTGGGTAAGGTTAAGCAGATTTGATTGGTTTTAGGGCTTCAGGGGGAGATAGAGTTGTGTATCGTCTGCGTAGCAATGGAAGGAAATGCCGTGCCTTTCAATGACTTGGCCTAAGGGGAGCATATACAGGGAGAAGAGAATGGGGCCAAGGATGGAACCTTGTGGAACCCCACAGCAGATATTAGCTGGGGAGGAGAAAGAGTTGCCTATATTAATCAAGAAACTCCTACCTTTGAGGTAGGAGATGAACCAGCTCAGGGCAGTGCCATCAATACCAACCCCATACCGGAGACGGTCAATTAGGATGGTGTGGTCGACAGTATCAAATGCTGCGCTGAGGTCAAGAAGGAGCAGGATTGCACAGTCGCCGGAGTCAACGGTGAGCAGTAGGTCATTGTGTACCTTCAACAAGGCAGACTCTGTGCTGTGGTGAGCCCTGAAACCTGATTGGAAGGTTTCCAAGATAGTGTTTTGGTGAAGGTAAGGCACAAGTTGACTTAAAATTACCTTTTCAAGGGCTTTTGAGAGGAAAGGCAGTTTAGAAATGGGTCTGTAGTTGCTTGGCAAGGTGGGGTCGAGGTTAGGTTTTTTCAGGAGTGGTTGGACCACCGCATGCTTGAAGCAGGTAGGTACAGTGCCAGTGGCCAGAGAGCTGTTGAAGATGGCGAGGATGCTGGGACCGGCTGTTGTAATGACGTCCTTTAGGAGGGCAGAGGGGACAGTGTCGAGGGGGCAGGTAGTAGGTTTCATGGTGGTGATCAGTTTTACAAGGGAGGGTAGAGTAACGGGTTGGAAACAGTCTAATTTTGAAGAGCAGACCAATGAGACAGCCAGGTCACGGGTGGGAGGGGAAGCACAGGAATAGCCCACAATGTCTGTGCTGAACATGATGCCAAGTAAAACTAATCTCCCTCCATGTCCATGTGCCTATCCAAAAGCCTCTTAAGCACCACTGTCATATCTGTCTCTACCACTGCCCCCAGCAGCGCATTCCCAGCACCCACCACAGCCTGTGTAAAAAAATTTGCCCCGCGCATTTCCTTTAAACTTTGCCCCTCTTACCTAAAGCCTATGCCCTCTAGTCTTTGACATCTCCACACCAGGATAAAGGTTCTGACCGCCTGCCCTATCAATGCCTCTCATGATTTGATGTACTAGCAGGTAAATTGGAGTTGAAGAACCCCACCATGGCAACAAGGGATAGAGGAATATTTATACAGCGTATGTTTGACTTGCCCGAGGTCACATTACACCCATCAGGAAATTCAACGAGTGGCTTCCATGCCCAATTCGTATCACAGCATAATCAAAGATGTCGTACCCCGGCCACTCCCTCTTCCATCAGGCAAGAGGTATAGAAGTGTGAAAACACTGCTCTCAGTCAATTACCAACAACTAGAGAGCAGTCCTGAGCTCCTCATTGAAGACCCTCAGACTATTTTTAACTGGACTTTATCTTGCACTAAATGTTATTCCCTTTATCATGTATCTGTACACAGGGGATGGATCAATTGTGATCATGTGTTGTCTTTCCGCTGACTGGTTAGCACGCAACAAAAGCTTTTCACTGTATCTTGGTACACGTGACAATAAACTAAACTCAACTAAATAACATTCAAAACAAAGCGTTTTGTTAGTTTGTGACAATAATAAACTAAACTAAACTGTGGCCCAGTGGTGCAGCAGTAGAGCCACTACCTCACAGCTCCAGAGGCCCAGTTCGATCCTGACTACAGATGCTATCTGTGCAGAGTTTGTACATTTGTACGTTCAACCTGTGACCACACAGAGTGTTCCGGTTTCCTCCCGCAGTCCAAAGACTTGCAGGTTTGTTGGTTAATTGACTTCTGTAAATTACCCCCTAATGTGTATTAGCGTGAACCGGTAATCAAAGGTCTGCGTGGACTCAGTGGGGCTGAAGGCCCCGTTTCCATGCTGTAGCAATTAACTAAACTAAACTATAAGAGATTGGTTATGTGGTTTAAAACACAGAAAACACTCATGGATTATTTACTCAAGTTGCAAATAAATGACATGTGGTGCCCCACATTGATCTGGACTGAACCTTCATCCATTTATTGTGTTTATCAATGTCTTAGAAAGTCATCAATCGAAATAGAAAGCAATATATCCAAGTGTATAGATAATATAATGAAGACTTGTAGTATCGTAAGTTGTGCAGAAAATAGCATAAAATTGATAAATTATGACAGATGGATTTCATCACTTTTAATTCATTTATTTCACTGTAAAATGATTGATAAACGTATTAGTGAAGTGAAAACATTACAAGGGCCGCATAAAGAGTTATGGGTCAATGTGTGCAGGTCACACAAAAGGTGCTAATGATAGATAAAATGTGCTAAAATGCTCATTGATAATCATATGTGTCTTTCTGTCAGAGCTATTGATAATGGATTAATAATCACATACCTTAGGGAATAAGGAAATTAAAACAATAACCAAAACTTCAGGAAAAATACTGGACAAAGTAATGGGGTGAAGGTTGATAGATTCCTGAACCTGATTGCCTGCAGCCTGGATTCTTAAAGGAAGTGGCTGTGGAGGTAATGGATGAGGACTGTAACTAACAGGTTTTCTTGCATTCTTGAGAGATCCCAGAGGATTCAAAAACCATAAATATGGGACTATTCAAGAAAGGAAAGAATGAGAGAGCAGGAAACCAGTAGGAAGTTAGCCTGGCAGTAGTCACCGGGAAAATGCTAGAATTCATTATTAATTCATTATTAAGCAGGGAAAAAGAACCCTTAGAAAATCAAGTAATGTCAACCAAGTATGAAAGGTTGACAAATCTACTGGAGTTCATTGAGGATCAACAAACAGGGTGGATAAATGGGAATTGATTTGGATTTTCAGAAGGCACTTGACAATGTGCTATATACAAGGTTACAGCGCAAGGTATTGGCACACTGTGTTGGGAATGATAGATTGACATGGATAGAGGAGCAGCAAACAAAAACAGTTCTAAGTAAAACAGGCAATTACAGTTTGGGAATCCACAACTAGTGGGGTACCGCAGGGTTCACTGCTGGAGCCTCAACTTATAAACTGTATGAAGGACTGAGATGAAGTTACCACATACGCTGCAACCAAATTTGTTAACTAGGGTGAGTCTGTGTAAATGTTGCAATGCAAATGTATCTGGAGGTACAAGTAAGGAACAACAGGTTGGATTGTGGACTGCCAAGGACAGGTGCATTCTGGAAAGTAGTTCATTCGGGAATATTGAAAAAACAGAACTATATTGGTGAGGCCAATTCTGGAATATGATGTACAATTTTGGTCGCCAAATTATAGGAAAGATGTCAACAAAATAGAGAGAGTACAGAGGAAATTTACTAGAATGTTGCCTGGGTTTCAGCACCTAAATTACAGAGAAAGGTTGAACAAGATAGGTCTTTATTCTTTGGAGCGCAGAAGGTTAAGGGGGGACTTGATAGAGGTCTTTAAAATTCTGAGAGGGATAGACAGAGTTGACGTGGATAAGCTTTTTCCATTGAGAGTAGCAGGGCCGGATTTACGCATAAGCTAGACAAGCTTAAGCTTAGGGCCTCGAGATCTAGGGGGGCCTCGGCCCGCTCCACTAAGGTGTGTAAAACTTTGGACATATTCGTATTTTCTGAGCCTTGTCCTTTCAACAGTCAGGAGTGTTTGAGTCGGTGCGCGGCTGCAAGTTTAACACTGTCAGAACCAGCTCCGACTGTGCCCGACCTGCCTGCTTCAGGGGAGAAGAGATAAGGCTCCGGGCGGGGTAAAGGGTGGGTGGGAACGAGCAGCCACCCGCTACAGTAGGAAGAATGGTCCTTTCTATAGTTAACCCTGCTCACATTCTCTGATGGGGCTGGTTTCCCGCCCACTGGGACCTCGCACGCTTTGCCCGCTGACCCTGGCCACTCCACCGCCCTCCAGCAGCCCACAGCCATCACCTTACCTGCAGCCTGGACTCAGCACCGGGCCTGAAGTCTCCATGCTGCAGACTCCAACTCCCCCGAGTTTGACTGCGCTGGGTCCTAGTGCTAGCCATCCCCCAACCCTGGTAACCTCATTGGCTGTTCCACCGTGTCTTCCCCATTCCCCTCAAACCATGTGACCCCAGCTCTTCCCCACCCACACTACATTCCTCATACCCCTCTACCCCCTGACCACCCACCAGCCCCCCACCAGACATCGCCTCGGCCTCAGTCCACTCACCTGCCTTCCTCTGGCCCCAACCCCCATCCCTGCCATGTGTTCACCATCCCCCTTGACCTCCCCCTCTCAGATACCAAACGGTCTGTCCACAGCAGAGGCCTCACCTTTGCCCCCCTCCGTCCCCACCTCAATGAGTTCCGCGCCCGCCGCGATATGGAGCTCTTCTTCCGAGGGCAGTCTCATGACGATGCTGCCAACATGGCTGGTAGGTACAAGGGTATGCAGCAAAAAATCCTCGAAAAAAACAAATTTACAAGATTTATTCCATGCGCTGCTCACTCATTAAATTTGGTGGGGCGTGCGGCTGTTGATTGCTGCCTTGATGCAGTGAACTGTTTTTGGAATTATCAATAAAATTTATACCTTCTTTTCATCCTCCGCAAAGAGATGGGTAGTTCTAAAATCATTTTTGCAACCTCAGTCAAAAGTGTCTAAATATTTGTCAGACACTAGTTGGGAGGCACATGCAAAAGCCACAGAAGCTATTTTGGAAAGTTACAGCGCTATCACTGATGCCCTCGGTCATTTGTACTCTGATGTTAATGTGAAGGGTGATACCAGGCTTCAAGCTTACAATCTTTTGCAGAAAATGGAAGAACTGGAATTTCCACAAGGTCAAAAAAGCCATTCCGAAATCCAAACTGTTATTGAGTACTTGTGCAAGTTTGTACAGTTCATTTCAGGATTTTGTAAGCAAAATTAGAGAAGATTTTGATGAGCTTGAGCAACAAGCAAAGGCCACCTTGCCAGATGTTAACTACAGAACTGTCACAGGGAGACAAGGAGTAAGGAAATGGCAAGGAAATTATGGAAGTGCACCTGGTCCTGATGCTTTAGATAAACTCTCTTCAAGAGATAAGGTTAGGATAAAATCCTTTATTGCTATACTAGATGCACTTGAAACCAATTTAAAAAGAAGAGGTACTGTGTACAGTGTACTGTGTACAGTGAAGTTGCACAACAATTTTCCTTTCTTGCTAATCTGACCGCATCTAAGCAAGAAATTCAGCAAGGTGTTGAACTGTTGATGGAAGCATACCCAGAAGATGTTGACCCGAAACTTACTGATGAATGTTTGCACTTTCACTCGTACGTGAGACAAAGCCATAGGCCTACAGAAGAGCACTCTCTGTCTCATACAGACATTCATCAAATAATATATAAGGAAACAATTCAGATGGCCTTCCCTAATGTGGAAGCAATCTTGCGGCTGTTTCTTAGCTTAATGGTCACCAACTGCTCGGGAGAGAGGTCTTTTTCAAGACTCAAAAGAATTAAAAATAAATTAAAGTTCACAATGTCTCAAGGGAGGTTGTCTGTACTGAGCATTCTGTGCATTGAGAGTGACAAACTTAGACAAACGGATCTTGGTGAACTTCTGGATGATTTTGCTATGAAGAAAGCGAGAAAAAAACATATTTGCTCTTAGTGTATTTGTAGTTTCTTTATTTCTTAATATTCCACATTCAATTCAAGAGACACTTATTGTCACATGCATCAATTGGTACAATGAAATTTGGGGTCACCATCCGACATCGGAACGGGAGAATATTCTCAGCGGCTTGGACTTCCGAATCGGCCACTTCCTACCGGAGCTGGGCGGAGATTCACGCTGGCGGCCCTCAGCAAAGGGATCCCAGGGGTCCGCGATGTTGAAATCAGCGCGGCCCGAGGCTGGGAGCTCTGCAAACCACAGCTCCATGATGTTGAAGCAGCAGGCCCAACACTCCAGAGCTTCAAACGGCGATCCAGGTAAGGCATCGCCCACTACGCGGTGAATCCAATATGTATTTTAAAACCAACTGTTTAATGACAACATACAGTAGGATCTAAAAGTGTCACACTGTCACTGTCGGGTAGTCATGGTCCTCTAGTCATGGGGTTGGGGATTGGGAGGGGGCCTCACAAGTGAAATAGCTTAGGGCCTCTCTTCATCTAAATCTGGCCCTGCAGAGTAGGGAAGATTCAAACAAGAGGACATGATTTGAGAATTAAGGGACAAAAGTTTAGGGGAAACATGAGGGGAACTTCTTTACTCAGAGAGTGGTAGCTGTGTGGAATGAGCTTCCAGTGGAAGTGGTGGAGGCAGGTTCGATTTTATAATTTAAAAATAAATTGGATAGGTATATGGATGGGAAAGAAATGGAAGGTTATGGTCTGAGTGCAGGTAGATGGAACTAGGTGAGAGTAAGTGTTCGGCACGGACTAGAAGGGCCGAGATGGCCTGTTTCCGTGCTGTAATTGTTATATGGTTATATGAGGAATGACAACACTGTGTTATGTCTGAATTGGGTCACTCGTGGAAACACACTCAATGCCAGGAATTTCTTATGGAATTTCTTGAATTACACAAATAACCCAGAAAAGGTGATGCCATCTCACTCTGGTAAAGATGAGTTTTAGTGACTGACTGAGTTCTAATCTAATCCTTCCTGATAGGGAGAACTGCTCAGACCCGTTAGCAGTCGGACAAATAATTTTTGCTCCACCATTTTTATGTCTGCAGAATAACTTAAAGATTCACGGTCCTGGAGAAAGAAATGGTATCAAGATAATGATAGATTGGTGATTATATCACTGAAACAAATAATCATCTATACATAACTAAAATACTGATCTTGTGCTCTTCTGGTTTGCGGGGTTTTTCTATTTGCGAAAAACCGGTACATGATAGCATTACAATTTTTCACCACGTTACTCACCGTTCTCCTGTTCTGCGAGTGCAACATGTTTTGTTCCGATCGATGGTATATTGTAAAAGTTATCGAGGTTTAAAAATCTAAATATCTTAAAACCGCACGTGCGCAGATTCCTTCAGTCAGCGCCATGCAGATTGGTCTCTTCTCCTGTCAGTTAATGCCACGGCTGGGATGGCGAGGCCCCTTCCTGCCCCACTGGTGGTGGCCTGTCCCGCCTCACTCACAAACTCCTCTCTCCCCTCCTCACAGTAACTTGTCTATCGTCTCCCCCACCACCGGCAGCAGCTGTGGGGGGGGTTCAGTGGAGGCCCTGGTCTCGTCTCTCTCTCCCTCATCACTCACCCCTCTCCCCCGCCTGCCCTCTGCGGCAAAGGCGGTCCCGTCTATCCGTCCCCCCGGGTCCGTCTCCTCCGCTGCCGCCATTGCGCTAACTCACCCACGGCCTTCTCAGAGGAGATCTTCGCCAGCTCATCGAAACTCATGGTGCCCACCATGATGAACACCGACTCCTTCCCCCCCCTCTCCCCATGGCCCGGCGGTGGCAGCGAGCAGGCAGACAGGGCGGGGACGGGCCCAGCGGCAGCAGGACAGGATGGGGATGGGCCGAGTGGCAGCTGAGCTGGAGTGGGCAGAGGGAGGGAGGGAGAGTCTGGTTGCAGGGTGGCCGAGCAGTTGGCGCAGTGTTTGAATAACACACACACACAAAATGCAAGGGAGAGGGGGAAAGTGGGGGAGGTGAGGAGAGTGGCGGAGGAGGGGGAATAGAGGGAGAGGAGGGGGAGTGGGGGAGGTCAGGTGGGATAGTCGGGGGATAGGGGGAGGTGAGGAGTGGGGGATAGAGGGATAGGAGGGGGGTAGGGAGGGGAGAGGAAGGGAGAGGTGAGGGAGGAATTGGGGAGGGGAGGAGGAGAGGGGAAAGAAGAGGGAGGGTGAAGAGGAGGGGAAGGAGTGCTGGGGGATATGGGGAAATGAGCCGTGCCTGCGCAGTTGGGGGCTATGCATGAGTGGTGCAATATTGCGTTGGGGGAAGGGTTGCGTTGGGGGACCAGGCCTCCCGTGTGACAGGGACCCAACGGGTCCCACTTAGTCTAGTAAAGAATAAAAGGATGTGACCCATTTCAGAAAGGAAATGGGGATGAATTACTTTATCCAGAAGGTGGTGAATCTGTGGAATTCATTGCCACAGAAGGCTGTTGGAAGCCAAATCATTAGGTGTTTTTAAAGTGGAGATTGACATGTTCTTGATTAGTAGGGGCGTCAAAAGTTATGGGAAGAAGACAGGAGAATGAGGTTGAGGGGGAAAGATAGATCAGCCATGGTTAAATGATTGAGTAGACTCGATGGGCAGATTGGCCAAAGTCTGCTCCTATGACTTACAAACTTATGAATAGAGACTATTATAATATGAGAATTTGAATTTGCATTTTAAATCTGGTGGAAATGAACATGAAGCTGTTACTTTGTCACAAAATCCTTTAATTCATCTATGTTTTTTATGTATGGAACTATCTGTCCAAACCTAATCTGGCCTAAATGTGACGTCTATATTGTCCTCAGCTGTGCACCAGCTAAAGGGGCTGTCCCACTTGGGCGACCTAATTGGCGAGTTTAGAAGAGTTTGAAAAAATGACATGTTGAAGACCTCCTTCGCCTATGTAGAAGACCAGCTTCGACTAGCAACGACTAGCTACGACTAACTTCGGGAATATTGGACACCTAATAGTGGAGAGTGAAGACGACCTCCTTCGATCTCCTTCAACCTCTCTTCGACCTCCCTTGATGAAGAAGACTATCTACGACTACCTTCGACTACCTTTGATTACCTTTGACTATCCTACAACTAACATGCCGAACTACTACGACCTACTACGACCTATTACGACTAAACCTACGAGTAAAAAAAGTCTCGTTTTTTTCCATGGCGACCTTTTTTTACTCAAGGGCATATTTTAACATATTGAAAAAAACACCGCGACCTAGCTGAGGCCTCGAGTACGCGGAGACCACTCTCCAGCATGAAGGAGAGTTACAAAGACCTCCTACGGCCTCGTGTCGACCATGCTGCGAGTATGAGTCAAGGGCAAGCTCGCCAGAACTCACGGATTAGGTCGCCCAAGTGGGACAGGCCCTTAAGATAAAAATTGCAAATCCAAATGAAAAATATCGCAGATGCTGGAAATCTGAAATAAATGGAGAAGGGCCTAGAAATAATCATGGATCAGGCAGGATTTTTGGAGAAAGGAACAGTGTTTATGATGAAGGGTCATTAACCTGAACCATTAACTCTGTCTCTCCCTCTGCAAATGCTGCCTGACCTGCAGAGTGTTTCCAGCAGAAGTTGTTTGAACTTGGTTGTTAATTTTCACAGCTTTATTCACAGGTTAAAAATGACGGACATTAATTATTGCTGCACACAGCACAATGATGAATTAAATGATTCCCTACTTTAAAAGAATTAATTAAATGTGAGGCACTTTGAAGTGACAAGATAAAATACAGGTATTCAAACTTGTTCAGCATAGAACACTAAATTTGGTTGGCATGCACTCTGTGAGAGGAATGGAACTGACAGGTGATATTTGACATCTAATTCATTGAATAGGGATATTCAAGGAAATTAGACACCTCTATAAGCATTATATCTAATTTGGTAAGCTTCCTCTCAATTCCTCCTTGGACAACAAGATGAGACTGACATGACTGCATTGAAGATGTATTTGTCAGATGTAAATGTAAGATATATCTGTCAGCAGTATACATAGAAGCAAGGCCTGAATGAATGAACGTCCCCAGAGTTGCTTCTCTCACCCTATGATGCGGAGACCTTTGATAAACCATATGCAGTATGCTCACCCTCACACCAGTATAAAATTGAATTAATTTTTAATAGCGGCCACAGGAAAGTCAAACCCATCATAAGACTCACTTAAATCAAGCAGATTGATATAGCAAGCTGTAACTTTTGTCACGGGGCAGCCTTCTCATAGTGCCTTATTCTCCATGGATTTTTATTCTTAAAGAAAAGCCTTTGTGGTTGCCTCAGTAATTCACACACACCCTCCCCAGATAACATCCTTTTTTCTCTCCTTTCAGAAATGTTTGACTCCGATATGTTTGACTCCCTCAATGAAACTTACCAAACAGTGCAAGGCCTGGACAGAGTGGATGTGGAGAGGATGTTTCCACAAGTGGGAGAAGCTAGGACTAGAGGTCATAGCCTCTGCATTAAAGGATGTTCCTTTAGGAAGATGAGGAGAGAGGTGAAGCTGTGGAATTCTTTGCCACAGGCGGCTGTGGAGGCCATCAATAGATATTTTTAAGGCAGTGATAGATAGATTCTTGATTTGGAATAGGAAAACTTTATTGTCACATGTGACAAGACACAGTGAGATTCTTTGCTTGCATACCCAACGTATACAAATAGCAGCCACCTCTGGTGCTGACAAAGTTACAAAGCACACCGTCTCCCCTTTTTGTTCCCCCCCTTTTGTCCCCCCCAACCCCCAACAGTTCCCCCACGCTGGGTCCCCATTGTCCTTTGTCGTCGTTCCCCCCTCCCTATTGTCCATTGTTCTTCCCCTCCCCCCTCACGGCGGTTCCCCCCCCCCCCCCCCCCATTAGTACGTGCTCCTATTATAGCTTTATGATGATATCGTGTAAAATCCCAATTAGAAGGTCACAACCCACTCTTTTCATCCAAGGAATGGATCTCCACCTGAGTTTACACTATAGGACTGACTTTTTCCTGACCTATTATTTTAATTCCTTCAAAAATACATTTATTATAAATAGTTTCTGGTCTAAAAATGACATGGATGTTGGAATGCATCTAAATGTAGGCTGCCACACCCATCTTCTTCTTACTTCTTCTTAAGCCCTTTGCTCCTCTAGGGTGCATAGGCCATTGACAAATGTCCTCCACCTCACTCGGTTGTGGGCAGTTCCTTCGAGATCTCCCCAGTTGAGCCCACCCTCAGACATTTCTGTCTGGACACCCATGGAGTAATCAAATATAAGCCGACAATCAGACTGACGTAGAAACAAGGAACTGCAAATGCTGATTCACAGAAACCTACAAAATGCTGGAGTAACTCAGCCGGTCAGGCAGCATCTCTGAAGAACGTGGATAGGTGATATTTTGGGTTGAGACCTTAGTTCAGATTGATTGTGGGGGGGAAGAAAGCTGGAAAAGAGGTGGGGCAGGTCTAAGCCTCACAGACATTAGATGATACAGAATAGCTGAAATGGATAAAGGGCCTGTCCCACGGGCATGTGCTGGAAACTGAGGCTTAAATGCTACTTTTTGCCACTGCTTTCCTTTCTTGTTCCTTCTCAAACATGTTCACGCAACCGATTATGCTTTCCCCTCCTCATCCTTTGACCAGTGATAGTGAGCCCTCTTCTGAGTGAACAGGCGGTGGGTTGAACCACCTATTCTACATCAAAGACTTGACAAAATTCCAGCCCAGTGCAGTTCAGAGAGAATGCATCACCAACGATGTTGTTTTTCAGATGAGACATTAAGGTCCTGTCTGCTTCTCAGTTGGATGGAAAAGATTGCATGTCACTTTTGCGATGGATATTGTTCTCCCATTGCAGAGCCTTTTGCTCATCGCTCAACCACAACTCCAAAATACCTGGGAGATGCTAACACATTGCCACTTGCAAGCTTATTGTGCACAAGTCGACTGATAAGTTTCTTGGATGCCAATAGTAATTATACTTCCAAGATAAAGCACTGTGGGAGACCTTAGGATCATGAAAGGTGCCCTATGGTTGCAAATCTGTCCATTTTCTTCTGCATTGTATTCCCAAAGATATTTAATCCAGTTCTTTATCCCCAGGACTTCAAAACCATGGAATTCTTTCTTCCCTTCAGCCTCCACTTTGTCCCAAACCTTTCAGGTCCAGTCTGTCCTGGCTAGCAATCCTTCTGTGTTTTATCTTTAATTCCCTTCAACATCTTGAAACACTGCTTCAACTTTGTTTTTTCCATAAAACCCAGTCGATGTTTAACAAAGTACCACTTGTTAATTGTACAGGTGCTGCTGAAAATAATCTGTAAATCGACACAAATGCAAATTCCACTGATGAATCTTTAAAGTGCTGTTCACCAGACTAACACATTCAGTCGTTAGATGTTGCTGAACAGTAATGCTGCTCGTACTTCCTTCCTGTTTTACAAAGCATGTTTTGTATTTAAAAGGTTGCTCCAATAAATGCATAATTTAAAATAGGTGATTTATTACATAACGTCTTTATTATTCAAAATATTAAAAGGATGGCGTGATATTTTGCTCAGAGGATCAATTAAAAAAAAAAATTTCAGCTGTAATTAATCAAAGAAGACCTTGATCTGCTATTCTGGTTTAATCTCTGTATCATCTTGACAAGATACCTTCTAATCCAAATTATAGACATTTAAAAATTAAATTATCTTGCCCAGTCTGCTTCATTATATTCCCGGAATTGTAAATATGTTGATATAACCTTGATTTCACATTACTCCCAGTTATAATAACCTTATGGTTAAAGTAGTTAGCAACTTAGATATTAAATACCATCATGGGCAAAGTATAGATCAAATCCAAAAGTCCTTGTTAAATCCTGGCTTGGAACTATTTATATATTTTGTGATTAGCTGTTAACATCCACGATACAACTAGGATTTAAAAAAAAAATCTAGAGATCATAGAGTGATACAGTGTGGAAACAACTTGCATACTGGCCAACATATCCCAGCTACACTAGTCCCACCTGTCTGCATTTGGTCCATATCCCTCCAAACGTGTCCTATCCATGTACATGACCAACTGTTTCTTAAATGTTGGGATAGTCCCTGCCTCAACTACCTCCTCTCGCAGCTTGTTCCAAACACCCACCACCCTTCTTCCCCTCAGATTCCTATTAAATCTTTTCCCCTTCACCTTGAACCTTTGTCCTCTGGTCCTCGATTCACCTACTCTGGGCAAGAGACATCTACCCAATCTATTCCTCTCATGATTTCATACACCTCAATAAGATCATCCCTCATCCTCCTGCTCTCCAAGAAATAGAGTCCAAGCCTACTCAACCTCTCCCTATAGCTCAGACCCTCTAGCCCTGGCAACATCCTTGTAAATCTTCTCTGTATCCGTTCCAGCTTGACATGTTTCCTATAACATGGTGGCCAGAACTGAACACAATACTCCAAATGCGGCTTATAGAACTGCAACATGACCTCCCAACTTCTGTACTCATGATGCCTCTATACACTCGATGCCTCGGGAGTTCTGCCTAAGTCTCATGAGCATTATGCAGTTCTGCACAAACTGTCTGTTCTGATATTATCTCTATGGTTTGGTCATAAGAGTGCAAGAAATAGCCTATATTGCACTTCTCATGGGCTTGACAGGGTAGATGCAAAGAGGATGTTTCCCTTGACTGATCTTCCTGGAACCAAACGTTACGCTCAAAGTTCAGGAATGACCATGTAGGATAAATAAATGGCCACCACGCTTTGACACCCCACCCTCCACCACCATGCATGGAACTTCAAAAGTTGCATATTTCTCCACAAGTATCAATATGGATGTACCAACATCTCTCCGTAACACATGCTATAGAATGTATCACACAGTACAAAGATATATGACCTGTCACACCAGTGCCGACTCTTAGAAAGGCCAATTTAGTAAGACTCACACCCTGCTATTTCCCTGTTGGTCTCCACATTTTTCGTTAAGTTCCACTGTGAATTTATTATTGAGCCTGCTTTCATCATTCTTTCAGGCAGTGTATTGCGGACTATGTCAATTAACTGTGCAAGAGATGTCTTTTCACCTCACCTCTGGCACCTTTGCCAGTTACCTTAAAGGTGATTGCCAACTTGTTCACCACCAACATTAACTTCTCCTTGCATACTGCATTTATTTTGCGATGTTACAAACCTCAACTAAATTCCCTCTTAATAGCTGCTGAGGAAAGAATAGTTGAAACTGTCCTTAATATTGAAGTCTTATATCTCTGGAGCCATTAGTCTTCATCTTTTCTAAAGTTTTGACATCCAATGATTGGAATTAGTCACAATACTCAGCTGGACCCTAACCAATCATTTTTACAATTTTCAGCATTTGTACTGAGACGCGTGATTCTGGACCCAAGAATAATAAACAATCAGCTGAAGTAACTTAACGGGTCAAGCAGTATTGGTGGAGGGGATTTTGGGTGGTGTGACAAAGGGGTGAATTGAGTCAAAAAGTGTCAGGCCCATGATGGAGGTGGTGGAAAATCAGATCTAATGATGCATTCACTGACCCCCGACCCCGACCATGACTATGTTCTTGGGGCTTGACTCCTCACACCAACCACATTTATCATTCCCCTCATACTGTCACATCATTAGCTACCTCAGGCATTTACAGCCCTCGTGTGAATAGAGGTCTATTCTCCTCAATATCTCATCTACCTAGGAATGCAGAGCCTTGTGGAATATTACCAATGGCATCACTGTTGCATCATCTGACAACTCTAGATGGATGTTTACTATTTTTTCTGGTCTAAACGCATCCCATTTAAGAGATGAATGTAAGGCTACAGTCAGTACTGACAAACCTGAGCTAGTGGTGGGAACTATTTTGTTCTGTGGATTTGTGCTAAAACAATAAACAAGAGCATTAACATTAGCTGGAATCACATTAATGAGCTCGGAAGGTGAATAGTGTGCGAATCTTCTGCCATTAAAATGGTGCAGTTTCACCACACAGTACAATCCCAGCACTGACCAATTTGGCCATTGCGGTTAGACACAAAATGCTGGAGTAACTCAGCGGGACAGGCAGCATCTATGGAGAGAAGGAATGGGTAACGTTTCGGTTCGAGACCATTCTTCAGACAGATGTGTTTTCTGCTCTATGTGTTTTCCAGATGTTCAATGTGGCTCCATCTTTGCACTCGGACATTTGACAGAATGGAGACTGGACGGAGACTGAATGTGGACAAAGGCAGAAGTTCACTGGGAGGAGGTGGTCACAAGCAGTGCTGCCTTCACACCTGTTCCATTTCAACACCGACTGATCTGAAGTAGACATGAGAAAGGTTTCTCTGTTGCTCTTCTCTGGCATTAAATATTTAACTGACATTTAGATACTGTTGATCAGAGTTCTGCACCTTCCTGTGCAAACTACACTTTGCCCTTTCGGGAATCAATTAGCATCCAACCATACACAGCCCGGTAAGAGAAACCTGTGGCCCCAAAGGCTTTCATAAGCTGTCCATTAACATTGCAAATTGCAGCCATCTGTTCTCTCTGTTTAATCTCATCACTTGAATTAATCTTATCAAGGTCTCAGAATGGACATGAAACTGGCAGAGAATGTTAAACGATATGTTGTAAACAAGAGTTGAGCCAAAGTTCAGAACAAATATTGGTCAAAACCAATTTGAACAACAAAAGCCATTTTGTTTTCAGTTGCAACAACAATAATCTTATTTCGGAAGCACCCATACACAGGAAGACCTTTCAGACCATATTAACTTTGGTTATATTCTGAAACGGCCCGGAACCCAGAAACCTCTTTTCACATTGGCATGCTTAACAGCCTGATTAAGGAGACATATGTTGAGTCTTTGAGCAGGATGTTAGCTGCCTTCAGAGATACATACAGGAACTGGCCCTTCGGCCCAACTTGTCCATGCCCACTAAATTGTAATAACAAAGAACTGCAGATGCAGATTTATACCAAAGATAGACACAAAGTGCTGGAGTAGCAGGCAGCATCTCTGGAGAAAATGGTTCAGTGACATTTCGGGCTGGGACCCTTCTTCAGATGGATGGGGAGTTGAAAAATACTGGAAACGAAGAGGCAGGACCAAGTTGACTACCCGAAGAAACAAGAAACTGCATACGTTTAATAAAGTGCTAGATGAGCGCAGTGGGTCAGGCAGGATCATGTTGAAGGTGGTGGATACTTTAGAGAATGGTGTGATCAATGCGGAGGCTGATGGGGTGAAAGAGCAAGACTAGGGTAACCCTGTCCTTGTTCCATCTGAGGGGAGGGAGTGGGAACAGAACTGCGGGACAGAGACACAGGGTGATCGATCCATCTACAACAGCAGATAGGTGACCACATGTATTGAAGGAAAAATACCTCGGATGTCCTAGTATGGAAAGCCACAACATGGCATGGCAGCCTTGCGAGATGGCATGGCATCCTTGCAAGAAGCAGGATGAGAGGAGGTGCATTCAAAGTAACTGTGGGTTTCAATTGATTTGATGGGTCTGTACCTCTCAGTAGAAGCTTATTGAACACTAATCCCGCTGGATCTGCAGAAATGCCATGAGGAATGGCTTCTATATTGAAGATCGGGTGCCGCCAGCAATGGCTACCTCGGCAACAGTCTGTCTGTCCCTTCCTTCTTCGCTGTTATTTTAGTATGTGTTAAATGTATGTTTTTATTGTTCTTTAGCTTATTTTATGTGGGGGGTGGGGGAGGAAGTGGGGGGAAACTTTGTAGAATCTCTTACCTTGACGGAGATGCGATTTTGTTTTCAGTATCGTAGTTCCGTCCGCAGTGCAGCCTAACATCGATGAGTTGGCGGCCTTTGCTGGAGCCCGACTTCTAGAGCTCCACCGCGGGAGCCTGCGGACTTTAACATCGCGGAGCTTGCGATCCCTTTGTCAGGGATCGACCTCTGAGCTCCAACCGCGGGTGCCTGCAGACTTTAACATCGTGGAGCTCGCGGTCTCTGGTCAGAGGCCGACTTTGGGAACTGCAAGCCGCAGGAGCTTCAACTGCCCCGACGCGGGAGCTTAGACCGCCTCGACGCGGGGTCTTCGATCGCCCTGAAGCGGGGTCTTCGATCGCCGGCTGCGGAAGCTTCGATCGCCCCGATGGATGGTTCGACAACCCCGACTGCGGGAGAAAAATGAGGGAAGATGATGAGACTTTATTGCCTTCCATCACAGTGAGGAATGTGGGGATTCCGCTGTGGTGGATGTTTATGGTAACTTTTATGTAGTTGTTTGGCTTGGTGCTTTTTTTGTATGGCTGTATGGTAATTCGCATATCACTGTACCTTAATTGGTACACATGACAATAAAAGACCTTTAAAATCTTTGAAATCTTTGACATTGTCCGGCTCAGAATCACACCACGCAGATCGTGAATATTCTAAATTCCACCCATTTGCTTGGATTTTGGGGTAATTAGTCTCCGCTAGATGAGAGCGAATGTGCCACAATTGGCGCAAAAAAAAAAGCCGAAATAAAGTAACAAATCAGTCAGGGCTCACATGAAAACTCCAGTGCTCACCAGGCCTTTCCAAAATGCCATTGTGGTAGAGTAAAAAACTGATATAAACACCCACAGAACTCTCACAGATCTGGTAGGATTCCACAAAGCAGAGAAAGGTACCCAAGGTCAGATTTTCCTACCAGCCTTAGAAAACAGACAGATTTGGTTCACTCAGGGGAAATTCTCAAACCATTGGTTGCATCTGGTTTGATAACGTTCCAGTTAAATTACTTGCTTCATTGCCTAACCAAATCCTTATGCGCGATCAAGGTTGAGTGAAACTTCATTTATTTTGAAAGATAATGAAAATCCCTCCAAAAAAAATTATCCCCTCCCTCAATAAACCATTTTCACCTGGGATGAACTCCATTGGCTTAATTGATGTTTTATTATAATCAATGGAGAAAATCTTTGCAAAGCGATGTGTTAAGAAATTATTTCTGCTATTAAATAGGAAGCAAACAGAAATATTTTTATACAAAATGCTGTAGTAACTCAGCAGGACAGGCAGCATCTCTGGAGAGAAGGAATGGGTGATGTTTCGGGTCGAGACCCTTCTTCAGACTACCTTCGATTTAAACCAGCATCTGTAGTTCTTTCCTGCACAGAAATATTTTTATTATAAATATACAGAGATTCAAAATGCTATACTGTTTCAACTAGCGGGAGATCTTTATGAAGGCACAAGAGACTAGATGCTGGAAACTTGAGCAAAAAAACAAAGCGCTGGAGGAACTCAGTGGATCAGGCAGCAAACGTGAAGGTCACCATTAGTTTAGTTTGGTTTATTGTCATGTATACATTGAAAAGCTTTTGGGGTGTGCTAACCAGTCAGCAGAAAGACAATACATGATTACAATCAATCCATTTACAGTGTTTCAATACATGATAAGAGAATAACGTTTAGCGCAAGGTAAAGCCAGCAAAGAATAGTCCGAGGGTCACCAAGGAGGTAGATAATAGTTATCTGGTTGTGGGGGAAATGGACAGATGACGTTTCAGGTCAGGAACCCATTATTTTTTTGTATTCCAAGTTCAAGTTCAACTTTGCGTTTATTGTCACTTAACCAACTGAGTTACAGTGAAATTTGAGTTACTTTTTAAATGTGTATAAACATTGCAGACATTTGCAGCCAAGGTACTGGACTCCATATCCTTTTGCTCAGTAGAAAATTATCACCCTCAAACTAAGAGGAGCATTATGTAACCATTCGTGTTCATTCTCACGCTTCAGTAGTGGTGCAGTTAAAAAAGACATTACCTCTAAAATCCCTTTTATTCAGAACTACCAAATATGTAACATCTTGCAACAAAAGGTCATTGCTTATGAATGAAAACATTGAGAAAGCTTTTCCACTGCAGCTGAAAACATTTACGGTAGATAATTTGATGGATATCCCCAGATTTAAAATAATTATGCAAGGGGCATAAGAAGCTAAGTGCAAGAGTATGCCGCCAGTCTCCTCATGCCTCTCTCTCCATTCAATTGATCTTGGCTGATCTATGCTGGATTCAACCACTCTTCTGCGCCAGTTCCCCGTATAAATTAATCGATTCCTTAAATATCCACTTTTATTTCATCTGATGATTTGGTCTTCATCACCTTCAGGGACAGAGAATTCCAGAGATAAACTACTCTCCGAGGGAAACAATTTTGCCACATTCCAGTTTTAAATGATCGGCCCTTTAGTTTGTAGACATGTTCCCTTGTTGGTAACTCTCACACAAGTTAAAACATTTCAACATCTACAGGTGGACACAAAATGCTGGAGTAACTCAGCGGGACAGGCAGCATCTCTGGAGAGAAGGAATGGGGGACATCGACCAGAATCTGCAGTTCTTACATCAACCAGCATCTGCAGTTCTTACATCAACCGCCTTATGTCAAGCCGCCTTAGGATTGTATTTTCTTAATAAGGTCACCACTCATTCTACTAGGCTCTAAGGACTACAGACACAAATTGTCTAGCCTCTCTCGATAGGACAACCCTCTCATCTGAGAAATTAGCCTAGATGCAGGAACTATACTCTTTTTGAGGTATATGGACAGTATTCCAAATGTGGCTTCAACAGTGACAATGGTAATAAAATCTCTCTGTTCTTAAACTCCAACCCTCTGGCAATAAATGGCAAAATGTCATTTGCCTTCTTTGCGACTTGTTGCTGCTAACCTTTTGTGATTTATGTGCTAGAACACTAAGCACTTCACTCGTTTTGCAGTCACTCTCCGTTTAGATAATAATTTGATTTTTGATTCCTCTCACATTTCACCACATTAAATTACATTTGTCAGGTTTTTGCCCAATCACTCAATCTATTTAAAACCTGTTGAGAATCACAATGTATTCACCCCAACATGCTCACCCAATTATTCTCATATCGTTGGCAGCTTGGAAACCTCACACTTCGTTTCCTGCACCAGGTTATTACAGTGAGTAGGAAACAAATAAGGACCAAGAACTGATCCCTGAGGCACTACACTGGTGACATATTTTATATGAGACAGATACCACGCATTTCCGCTAATACCTTGGGCTTCACTTTATGCACAGCCTTTTATGTGGCACCTTGTCAGATGCTTTTTGGAAATCTATATATACTACATCTACAGATTCCCCTCCATCAATTCTCCATGCGACAAGTCCAAAGAATTCAAGCAAATTTGTCAAACAGCTTTCCCTGAACAATTTGTTATTTTTTCTTTGATTATTGACTCTAGCAACTTGCCAATGGATGTTAAACTAACGGGCCTGTCGCTCCCCAACTCCCATCTTCCTCCCATTTTGAACAAGGGAGTCACATTGGCTGATTTCTAATCTTCAGGTTCCCTCATTAATTTTGGCAAGTTTAGAAGAATTTCAACCAATGGGTTCTTTATCTCACAGCCACGTTTTCATTCATCAACTTTCAACTTGCACTCATCAACCTTCTTGGTTACTTCTCCAAAAAAACTCAATCAAATTTGTGGGGCAAGAACTAACATCTAAAAAAAAACATATCCCTAATCAACCCCTGATTATCCAAATGCACATACAGTTTATCTTATTCCTCAGAATCCTCGACAATTACTTGTCAGAATCCTCTCTACAATTACCACAGATGTGAGGCTCACTGGTCTATAGTTCCCAAGCTTTTCCTTGCAGTCCTTCTTAAATAAAGACACAACATTAGCCATCCTCCAATCTTCCGACACCTCGCCCGTGCCTACCAATGATTCATATATTTCAGCTTGGACTCCTGCAATTTCTTCCCTAACTTCCCACAGTGTGTTTGAATATATACAGTATGATCAGGCCCAGGAGATTTTTATACTTTCATACTTCTTAGGACATCTAGCACCACCTTGACTGCAATACAGACTCAAGACATCACCATTAACTTTCCTAAGTTCCCTAGTCTTCATGTCCTTCCTCATTGTAAAAACAGAGGAGGATCTTTGGAACATCATAAAACATGGAATCTTGATTGCCTAGTTATGGTTACCCTGCAGCCATTTCAACGTGTCTCTGTTCTAGCCATTACACCTTCCTGATAAATTGCTCACAGTGCTGTCACCTCATCTATCTTATTGTAAATGCTACTTCCATTCAAGAACAAGCAGCTATGCATTAGTTGTTTTTACATCTTTCACTAACTCTGGAATTGCTTGGCACTGCATACTTCTATTTACATGTTCTGTCCCTGTCTGTAATACTTTGCTTGTCAATTTTCCCCTCACCTTCGTGTGCCACCACTCTCTTGTCCACTGTACCAATTGGTGCATGTGACAATAAATGTGAACGAACTTGAACGAACTTCTTGATTTATTAAACATCCCATTCTTGGCACCTTACCCCTTCGCGATTAATATTAATCTCTGTGCAACCCTACTTATGTACATCCCAACACTGGACACTGGACAAGCAAACCCTATCCTAAGGAACAATTCAGAACAGGTGCCAGTAGCCCATGAATGGAAACACACTTCTACCACACCACGATTTGAGACAAGTATTTATATCTTTCATCTTTTTTTTTTCCAATTTCTACGTAGCTCATGTAATGCGATGAGATTACGACCCTTGTGGTTCTCTTTCAATTCTGCCCCGAGCTCTTCATATTCTCTGAGCAGAACCTTCTTGCTATGTGGGAGAGTACCTGCACGAACTCAACAATTGGATCCCCCTCCTTACGGTTGAAGTCCTTCTCCAGCCGTAACATGAGCCTAGCGCCAGCCAAGCAATACAGTTTTTACGACTCTGCCTTTGTTGCAGAGAACAGTGTCTGTTCCCCTAAGCATCCTACCCATGCTACCTCCTATGACTACTACATTTGTCTTTATCCTCCCTCTCGAATGCTAACTGTGCCATGGTGCTATGGACATGTTGTGTCCACATAGGGAGCGAGAGGTACCACACAGAAAAGTGGGAATATGGAATGAGCTGCCAGAGGAGGACGTTGAAGCAAGCACCATAATAACATTCAAAAGACATGCGGACAGGTACAGGAAAAGCAGAGGTTTAGAGGAATGTGGGCCAAATGCATGCTGGTGGGATTAGCGTAGATGGGGCATCTTGGATGTCATGAGCAAGTTGGGCCGAAGGGCCAGTTTCCATGCTGTATGACTCAGACCCTAGGAACCCTGTACCTATTAGACACGGGTAAGGGCTAAGGTTCCAAAGCACTAGACCCTGGATCACTCTCGCTGTCTCCTCAGCAGTGAAACTCTAATGTCCCCGACATTTCAACATTGTTACACACAGAGAAAGATTGCATAACATTAAAGAGATCACAAAAAAATAAGATGAGAGGAAACTGTTGTGTACTTGAAGACTGGTAAACAATGAGGAATTCTCTGCAATCAGTTATTAAGGAAGAATATTTTAAAAGGACAATTAAAGGGTTGATGAGAAAAGAAGGAATTGTAAAAATGTAGGGTGTGGAGAATTAGACTTGGAGAATGTTACTGATGTGGTGAACAGCACTGGCCAGACTCACTGATCTGATGGTCTGCTCTGGTGCTGTGACATTCCACAATTCTAACAACCTAGATACCACAAAGTCAAGCTGCAACCCACTTAGTTCCCACAGTAGCAATCTCACACTCAGTTCCGAGGTATATCTCCTCCTTACTTTCCTAGGGTTATATTTGTTACCGCACCATGTCGTAATGTAGGTATATATGCAGAGATGTATAAACAGGATGGATAAATTGAGACTTTTTGGAAAGTACATAAAGGGAGAGAGAATGAGAGAGGGAGAGGTGCAGGGTTAAGGTCTGGAGAAAGGAAAGCAAATTGGGTGAGACCTGCTTCAGATGATAGCTGAAAGAATAAGAACCATACTGGTGAATACATTGAGACATGTAGATATTATTTTTCCTGCTTATTGTGTTTTGTTGAAATAAATTCAGATGTCACTTTAAACAGTTTTCTTCTAAATAGTCTGCCAACCAAATCTAACTGTTCCAGCTGATTCAAACGATTCAGACCATATTCTAAGGAAGTGTCCGTGACCTGAAACATTGACTCAGTCTCACTCCCAATGCTTGCTGCTTGGCCTACTATTTGCTTCCAGCATTTTCTGTTTTTGATTCTGTCTCACAACTACAAATAATAAAATTTGAGCTTTAATTTCCTGAAATGTATTTATTGAATGAACTCACATATTTGTCCTTGATGTATTTATCTTAAGATCTGATAGATAAATCCTACTGCAGGCCTTGGAAGTCTGGTCTTAATGAAATATTGTACAACCCTCTCCTTTCAGATTGATGGATGTAGCCAGAGCTAACGGTACTAATGGGACATTCATCAAACAACATTACTAAAACTGACTGCCAGATCGATATCACCATTTGGTCTTTGAGATCTTTTTATGCATACATTTTCTGCCGCATTTTCTACTTTACCACAATAGCAACATTTCAGAACAATACGTCACTGGCGTAAGGCAATTAAAAAATGTTCTGAAAGCAATGTGCAAGTCTCTATATAAATGCTACATCTCCACAGTCAGGTAATTGTTCTAAATTTCTTGATATCTGCTTTCAGTTATATAAACACTCAAATTCGATCAGAGTTTTCTATTGTATCCTGGAAAGGTATGGACTTGCTATTTTTTTTAAGTAATTGTGACAATATTTGGATTTGGACTCTGTCCAGTTTCTGAAACTGACCAAACTGTAAGCTCACCCTTTTAGTCAGTCCTGTGCATTGTCTTCAAACCAAAGCGATTCATTGCAAACACCAAATTTTCCAGGTTATTCACAACTCCTTTCATTTTGATCCGGTGCTCAAACCACTAAATCTGTTTTTATTCTGCAGTCTAAAATAAATATAAAATCTAGTTACTGTAAACATTCAATAAAGGTGGGATTTTACTATAGCATGTCATAATCTATACAATATCCCCGCCCCCTTTGATGTCTGGTTCTCACACCTTGCACTTCCTTATCTCTATATCTCTCCTGCCTCTAGGTCTGAAGAAGGGTCTCGGCCAAAAACGTCACCCATTCCTCTCTCCGGAGATGCTGCCTGCCCCGCTGAGTTACTCCAGCATTTTGCGACTATCATGGGTGTAAACCATCATCTGCAGTTCCTTCCTACACATGTCATAATCGGTCCCTGTCTCAACAATTCAACCTTTGTCTCTAATTAAATATGTCTCACTGTCACCTATTTAGTTGCTTCTCCTCACCCAGATTGTACTAATTTGGTTGCTTTCTCCTTAGCCAGTGGAGGCCAAGTTATCGGGTATTTTTAAGGCGTAGGTTAACAGATTGTTGATTAGTATGGGTGTCAAGGGTTATGGGGAGAAGGTAGGAGAATGGGGTTGAGAGGGAAAGATAAATCTGGCGGAGTAGACCTGATGGGCCAAATGGCTTAATTCTGCTCCTATAACTTATCAACTTATGACTCATTTTGAATAGCATGTCAACCAGGGATAAGTGGGACTTCATGAAATGTCAGTGTATTTATTCAGCTGTATATTCTGCTGCAGCAAAGTGGGATCAATCCCACTGATAATATTATAATCTTATTTTAGAATTACAGTTTAAGAAATGATTTCCATGTCAAAGAAAGGAACGTGTTTCAAATATATTTTAAATAAGCCATTTAACCTGACATTTATTTCTAATTAATCAAATTTTAGACAAATTTGACTAGAAATTCAACGTGGTCAACAGTCCAAACATGCCGTCAAGCTGTGGTGTCCTGTGTTATTCTGAAACTCAGTTCTAATGTTCTTTATTCCTCTGGTAAACACAAACTGCTGGAGTAACTCAGCGGGACAGGCAGCATCTCTGGAGAGAAGGAATAGGTGACATTTCGGGTCGAGACCCTTCTTCAGACTGATGTATGGTGAGAGGGAGATGCATAGACAATAGACAATAGGAGCAGGAGTAGGCTATTCGACCCTTCGAGCCAGCACCGCCATTCAATGTGATAATGGCTGAGCATAGATAAGGAAGTCAAATGAAATTCCTGCTCTCCAGAGATGCTGCCTGTCTTATTCCTCTATTCCTGATACTTTCCTTCCGGGCACACCGTGATATTCTTAGCTAAAATAAAAATGAAATGTTGCAAATACTCAACAGGTCATGGAGCTACTGTGGAGGGAGGGACAGAGTCAATGTTTCAGGTCAATAGCCATTCACCAGAACTAGAAAGTGAGAAAACAAATCTGTTTTAATTTGCTGGGGATAGCTGTGGAGAGAACAAGGGGACTAACTGTGATGGGGTGGAGACCAAGGTTGACCAGGTGACAGATATAGGGCAACTGTGATAGTCCCAGTCAAATTGTGTCAGTTGGATAATTTTGGAATACGGAGCAGTTAATGTAAATTCCTAATGGAAAATTATGCTTCATGTCCCATTGAATTCTCTGAAAATGTAAAAGCAGTAGTATACAAGTAATGAGGTAGACACTGTATTTTAACAGATGTTAAAGTTGGTCGTCAGAACCTGTGGTCAATGACAGTATCAGAATGTCAAGCTGATTCTTACTCACCTAAAACCAAATAGCTTATTTTCTCAGCAGAATTCACTCTAACATACAAAAGAGCCCATTTAAAAGGGAGTCACTTTGAACTACAATAAGCTGACAGACTGGAACTATAGCATAGCCTCCCAATAAATGCAGAATCATCCATTCAGCAAATTACATGAGTGAGGGAGAGTCACACTATTTAAATAAAATAGGTCGCTTTTGCAATGCATCCTCTTGATTCGATTGATGGAGGAATCGCTACGCATTTTAATCATAGCCAGGGTTTCTGGTGATGTTATATACAGCCTAAATATATATTTTCCTGTATATACATACCCAGAAAATTATTTCTTTCATTTTAGGCTCACTGTACAATAGCTATCTTTGTACTGCATTTGATTGGATTTCCAGTAAGCAGTAAAGCCATTTTTAAGAGCATTCTTATCTTGTTTGATACATTGTCCTGTTTGCTGCAAAGCCATAGAACTGCTTCACAGGACATACTACACTGGCCATCATTTCCTTTAAATGAAAACAAAGAGAAAATATTTTATAAATCTTCTACTCCTTAACTTCCATAATTTTTAGATTATTAAAAAATGCTGGCTTGTTCAATTCATCCTAAAATTAGTTTGTGTTTTATTTTTAACAGGGTATCATTCCTAACTTTACTGATAGCAAAGATAGGGGACTCACCTAATCTTTGAAGGATCAATTCTAAGAGATGTATTGGGCAGGGCACTCTTTTTTAATTGTGTTATTAAATAGATTCAAGACTACTATAACCAATTAGCGGAGATTGCGTTATTTTTCACTTCTATTGAATTTGGTTCATTTTATTGGCAGCCTGAATGATCATCAATCTATTATTCAAACCTGCACTCTTGGGATAAACTTAAGTGCCACATCTTAGCAGAGGCATCATTACTTGTCCACCAAAGGTCATATTCGATGTTGCGATGTATTTTATGCCAATTAACTAGACTTGGAAGATGGATAAGAATAATCAGAGTGAAAGAATCACCTCGCATGATGTGATATTACATGTCATAAAGAAATGCATCAACTTTACATACCTGAAAGAAGTCATTTTATCCAAATAATCTATGTGAGCATTTTTGCTCCAGACAATTTTCCTTCTAATCTTCTTTTCACCTTGTTATAATATCCTTCTACTCCCCCTACACTGATATAGCTTTCCCTTCAATGTGCTATGCTATTGTTTTGAGTTCCTTGTTCTAAACAATCTCTCAGAGACTTCTCCTGGACTTCTATTTGATTGTTTTGACATGAATTCTATTCATTGATCCATTAATTGTAAACTCCCCTGAAATATATCTCTCTCGAAATTGGTATGATTTACGTCCAGAAATCATGTATAAATCAGGCTTACTGGGAATAAGATGGTATAGAAACATAGAAACATAGAAAATAGGTGCAGGAGGCCATTTGGCCCTTCGATTGTGGTCATGGCTGATCATCCACAATCAGTAACCCGTGCCTGCCTTCTCCCCATATCCCTTGATTCCGCTAGTCCCTAGAGCTCTATCAAACTCTCTGTTAAATTCATCCAGTGGATTGGCCTCACCTGGAGGAAGCCCATGCAATCACAGGGAGAATCTGCAAACTCCACACAGGCAGCACCCAAGGTTGGGATCTAACCTGGGTCTCTGGCGCTGTGAGACAGTAACTCTACCACTGCACCACTGAGCTGCTCTTCACATTAGTGTATCTGACAGTTTATCCAGCATCAGATACACACAGTTATGTCATTACATACTCATTTCTGCTGTTATCTGTAAAAACTGGATGCAAACTTGTCATGTTTTTATGTTATTTAAAGGGCCATTGTGCTGCCTTCAGGAGAGCTGGCTGGACACCTTCAGAATTTACTGTGTGCTGCTCAAACTTTTGCTCACTTTCCTTGCCAGAAAATAATTGCAAGTAGTCATTATTCACAATATGCAGCTTAGTGTAGAATCAGAAATGTCCCTCAGGTGCCACATTCATCTTCAGATGCTTTTATCCCCAATCTTTCACATAGGAACAAGTGACTTCAGTGGATTGCATTTGTCATTATTACTGGCTTTTCATTGACTGCATTCTTTTTTTTCACAAATTTTTATTGATTTTTCACAGAGATATATACAAAACAGTGCAACACCATCACCATAAATAAAACAAAATAAGAAAATCAACAATCAAAGTAAAAAAATAAATAGATAGGGAAAAAAATAATAATAAATAAATAAATAAAGGGAATAAGACCGTGTGGTTCATTTACCAAATTAAAACAAAAACGTTACATTGATTAGTTATCTGGAGATATTTCAATATTCACACAAACATACCATCTAGTTCTATAATAACACAATCTTCCCATATCTAGCTCGGCATTTGTCTAGTTGGTGTCATGGCTCAAATAAACGGTCTATTTTTCCCAAATCTTCTCAAATGAATTCTCCTTGACTCTCAAGGAATATGTCAGTTTCTCCATATTAAAGATGTCTCGCACAATTTCTAACCACTGTTCCTGTTTTGAACTTTTTTCATTAAGCCACTGCCTGGTAATGGCCTTCTTACTTGCTGCAAGCAAAACTTTAATCAAACATGTATCCTCTATCTTTACAATATCTTTAATGTGCCCCAGATACATCATCCATTGACTGCATTCATGTGTTTATAAGGGCTCAGTTTAATACTTTCTTCAACAGAAAGTGTTTCTATTTGTTAAATATGTAGATGTCTGTGGATTATTCAGTACAATGGGCGGCATGGTGGCACAGCGGTAGAGTTGCAGCCTTACAGCGCCAGAGACCCGGGTTCATTCCTGACTACGGATGCTGTCTGTATGGAGTTTGTATGTTCTCCCCGTGACCTGCGTGGGTTTTCTCCGAGATCTTCGGTTTCCTCCCACACTCCAAGGACGTACAGGTTGGTAGGTTCATTGGCTTGGTATGAATGTAAAATTGTCCCTAATGTGTGAAGGATAGTGTTAATGTGCGGGGATCGCTGGTCGTTACGGACCCTGTGGGCTGAAAGGCCTGTATCTCGAAACCAAACTAAACTAAACTAAACCAAGCATGAATGCAAAGTTTCCAAGTAGCATACATATAACCTTCACCTTCTTGGAGATGGAACTGCCTGGGATTTGCTGCAGCCATGAATGCCGGGTGGCATGGATCCTGGAAGAAAAGGACCACTTCCCTAGTATCTCACACCTGCTCACAGGACCTCAATGAAGGAGCCTCTATGAAAGCCACAGAAGCACCAGAGTCACTGCAGAAAAAGCTTTTGCAAATGACATTACAGTGCCTGCATCAGTCCTAGGGAGCCCTGCAATACATACCCACAAGGTGTGGAGACTTCACCTCTGTGTAGTGTGTTTTGCATAGTCCAGCTGTCCATAGACAGCAGCAGATGCTGGAGAAAAGTAGAGAACAAACCTGGAGGAAGTGTGACTTGCAGAGATGTACTTGATAACTATTGAAAGAGCAATCGAGTAGGGATATGAATTACAATAGACAATAGGTGCAGGAGTAGGCCATTTGGCCCTTCGAGCCAGCACCGCCATTCAATGTGATCATGGCTGATCATCCCCAATCAGTACCCCGTTCCTGCCTTCTCCCCATATGCCCTGACTCCGCTATCTTTAAGAGCCCTATCTAGCTCTCTCTTGAAAGCATCCAGAGAACCTGCCTCCACCGCCCTCTGAGGCCGAGAATTCCACAGACTCACCACTCTCTGTGAGAAAAAGTGTTTCCCCGTCTCCGTTCTAAATGGCTTACTCCTTATTCTTAAACTGTGGCCCCTGGTTCTGGACTCCCCCAACATCGGGAACATGTTTCCTGCCTCTAGCGTGTCCAAGCCCTTAACAATCTTATATGTTACAAGAAGGACCTTACAATAGAAGCAATCTCTGCCAGAACTACACACCAGCTGTGGCCTGAGTTTAAATATCTCACAATTATTCAGTCCAGTGCAATGAAGTCATATTTTTTATGCACATCATTCAATGTGCACTCCAGGTTTAGCAAGAGTATAATTCCATGATGCACACAAAATTACCAAATGAAAATCTAAAAAACTCAAGATGTTGGGAATTTGAAACAGAAGACGTGTAATGTTAGCTCTCCTCGTTCTACAGATGCGCTATAATGCAATACAATGCTGAGACCTATATTCTATACCCTGCACCCGATTCTCTACCTATTGTACTTGAATGTGGCTTGTTGTATTTACGTACAGTATTATCTGATTTAATTGGATTGCCTGCAAAAGAAAACATTTCGCTCTTCATCAGTACATGTGACAATGTCAAGAGTCAAGGGTGTTTCATTGTTATATGTACCAAAGACAGAATAATGGAATTCTTCTTGCAGCAGTGTAATAGGTCTATAAACACAGTACTGATAGATAACACAATAAACAAAAGACATTTCAATAAATTAAAAAAAACAATAATAGTGCAAAAACAAAAGCCTAAATTCCCGAGTGCGACCAACAGCTCCTAGTTTAGTTGATATTTATAGTGTTCAAGAGCCCGATAGTTGTTGGGAAGAAGCTGGTCCTGAATCTGGAAGTCACAGTTTTTAGACTTCTATACTTTCTTCTCGATGGCAGGAGTGAACTGAGAGTGTGGCAAGGGTGGTGAGGGTCTTTGCCAACTGACTTTTTGTGACAGCGCCTCCTAATGGGCCTGTCCTACTTACACGACTTTTTCGGCGATTGCCAGCACCCGTCATAGGTCGTTGCAGGTCGCCGAAAATGTTCAACATGTTGAAAGTTCAGCGGCGACCAGAAAGACGCTATGACTTTGGGCGACTGAGGAGACTGCTCACGACCATACAGGCGATACCATGGCGACTGTATAGTCGTGAGTAGTTGCCCAAAGAGTCGTACCTTGTTCTGGTCGCTGTTGGATTTTCAACATGTTGAAAATATTCAGCAATCTGCAACGACCTATGACGGGTGCCAGCAGTCGCCGAAAAAGTCGCGTAAGTGGGACAGGCCCATAAAGATCCCTTTGATGGTGGGGAGGTCAGTACGTATGATGGACTGGGCAGTGTTCACCACTTTTTGTAATCTCCTTCATTCATGGCGTTCAAATTGCCAAACCAGGCCGTGATGCAACCAGTCAACATGCTCTCCATCGTACACCTGTGGAGGTTCAAGAGAGTATTCGTCGATATACAGAACCTCCTCAATCGTCCAAGGAAGTTGAGGCATTGATAGCCTTTCTTTAAGATCGCATCAAATAGGTTGGGCCCGGGAGAAGATCTTCAGAGAATTACACACCAGGATCTTGAAGTTGTTGACTTCCTTCAGCACCGACCCGTCGTTGAAGGCAGGTTCGTGAATCCTCGGCTTTCCTCTCCTAATGTCAACAATCTGCTCCTTGGCCCTACTAACGTTCAGAGTTAGGTTGTTATTCTGACACCATTCAATCGTACGTCCAACCTCGGAGAGGGGGCATGGCAGGTATGCAGTGATAACAACAGCCACCACATCACCCAGGCTTACCTCTGCATTATTCAGCATTAACACTAAATGGGATTCCTTTTCAATCATGCTTTAGTTTGTGGATACTTTATAACAATGGCAAAGTGAAATAAAAAATCATGTAAATTATAACATATTTCAATCACAGAAAGCACCCTTCCGTCTTTCCCATTTCACAATGCGTGAAATGGATGTACAGATCCCACCAGCACATCACAGAATCCCCTGTGTGGCTGCAATCAACTCAAGTCAAGTCAAGTTTATTGTCGTTTGTACTAATGCGTTGAGGTACAGGTACAATTTGGTTTCTGAAAGCCTTTTGTCCGTTTTTACTTTCCGTTTGTACAGATGTCTTGAGGAAAGGAATGACTTTGCAAATCCCACACAATTCTAAGCAGGAAATAAACTGCCATTGTTATGTGATCACCCAGTTAACATCCTGGAATTCCACAACAGTAATGTTGGAGTACGTTCATTAGCAGAATTGCTGTGAATTTTTTAATTACAGTTCACCACCACCCATTCAAATGTATTAAGGATGGTTATTAAACAGAGTCTTTGCTAGTGCTGTCCATGTGCATGAGAAAAATTAGGGACAGAAATAGACTTTAGACTTTAGAGATACTGCACGCAAACAGGCCCTTCGGTCCACCGAGTGAGTGCCGACCAGCGATCGCCCCGTACATTTAACAGTATCCTACACACTAGGGACAATTTTACAATTTTACCACAGCCAATTAACTTACAAACCTGTATATCTTTGGAGCGTGGGAGGAAACCTGAGGACCCAGAGAAAACGTTTGCAGTCACAGGGAGAAAGTACACACTCTGTTCAGACAGCATCCATAGTCAGGATCAAACCAGGGTCTCTAGCGCACCCAATGTCATGAAATGTAGTCAGTCAAATAGACCATGAAGCTACTCAATAGTCATCCTCCTATGCGATGTTGATTCTCTACTTCAATTCAATTTTCTCATTCTCATATCTTGGTGTGCAAAATCCACCAGGCCACGCCTTGAATCTATTCACCCACAACCCTCTGGAGTAGACATTTCAATTATTGACTACTCATAGCATTTTGTCCTCACATCATGAACTCTGCATGACAGAACCTTAATGTGGAAATAATATCCCCAGTTCTAGACTTGCCAGCTTGAAGAAATAATCTCTCAACATTTATCTCATGAATTCTTTGTTGAATCGTGCATTTTCAGTCAAGTGCCCGTTCATCCTTCCAAACTCGATGCATGGGCCATTTCTATTGCAACTTGCCTCATAATAGCAGTCCCTAAATCGACATGCATTACATTTTGTTGGTTCACATGCTTGATCAATGGTGTTTTATCATTAATGTTTTATTATTATTAATGTTTAGCGTTTTCTGAGTCATTCGTCACTGTATGTCATGTTGTTACTTGTGGGCGGAGCACCAAGGCAAATTCCTTGTATGTGAATACTTGGCCAATAAACTTACTTACTTACTTACTTACTTACTTACATTCAAGGCAAGAATATCCTTTCTCAAGCACTGAGCGCAAAACTGCAAATAGTATTGCAGCTCCAGTTTCACCCACGCCCTGCGCAATTACAGCAAGATATGTTTAATCTTGTACTCCACCCACCCTGAAATAAAGACCAACATACTACTTGCTCTCCCAGTTGCATTTGCAAGCATACCCAGGTGCCTTGACACACCAACAATTATTGTTCTCAGACTGCAAAATAATTCTTGGTTCCTATTTAACTTGTCAAGTGGATAACCACACATTTCCTCATATTACACTCTGGGTTTAAGGAAATGGTGGATCAATAAATGGTTATGTGAGAGGTCAGATAAAGTAGAGAAATAACAGTATAATCCACGCCACCTGCCTTCTGCTAGAAATCTTTTGTAATTCTCTGAGCGACATTGACCATAAATCAAAGAGAATAATTTGGAATAGAATGGGAGCAGAATGAAAGACACAGTTTCATATCAGCAAAAGACAGATGTATGATGAACATCAGCAAATCCTTAACATGGAGCTAAATCAGCGAAACTAAACAATTATGGTGTAGATTAGTAGAGCATTTTTTTTTTAAACAGTCGAATGTTCTGATGCTGAAACTGTCGACCCTTGATGAATGAGCTGGAAATTGATGCCTTCATGTGCTAAGCCTGTTAGTCCATAGCAGTAAAGTCCAAAGATTACAGAGTAACCCAGAAGATCATCAATCTTCCCAATCTTAAACAAAATGCAGAGCATTTGAGGATCAGGAGCAGAATTAATTCAATAGATTGTGTTGTTTACTGCAATTTTGATATCACATTTAGAAAAAAAAACTGATTTTCTATAACTTCAATTCCAAACTAAATAATATTCTGCCCCTGTTTTATTTTGTCTGTAATGGCAGGAAACGTTCTAATGCTGACGGTTTTTGTTGTTGTGATTTATGGTTCAGACATAATAGCTGATGAAAATCAATAAGAATTCTTTT
Organism: Malacoraja senta; assembly: GCA_038087875.1. Lineage (NCBI taxonomy): Eukaryota > Metazoa > Chordata > Chondrichthyes > Rajiformes > Rajidae > Malacoraja > Malacoraja senta. The sequence goes on along the minus strand of CM075981.1, from coordinate 35,816,839 downwards.
AAGTTTTATGCTTGGACCAGCTTGGAAACTATGGTGACAGCTCAATCCACGCAAAATATTGTTTGTTGGCTATTCCTTAATGTGATTGAATGGAAATTATTGTCTTGGATCTTGAACTGAAGAACATACAAGTGAGGAACATACATCTCACAAAAAAAAGCTCTTTTGAGAATATCTAAGTAGTCTTGGTAGCTCGCTAGTTTGCTGCCTGGTGCAATATTGAGTCACATGAGTCTGAGGGTCACAGGTTAATCATTCAATTCAGCCCAACTCCTTGGCCACTGTCTCACGTGAATAGGCATTGTTGGCTGCACAAACAACCTATTTAACCTCCAGATGAACTCCCAATTCCAAAACTTCTCCACAGCAAAAAAATATTTTAAATGATTTACCTTTGTCAAACCTTAGGTTGTCTGATGTACAGTGCCATATCATGCCTTTATTAATCTTCATGAACAATTATTCTGAAATGTTTGAGGTGCTGTTATTTGCCAGTTTGGTAACGTGCATGCCTGTTTTGGCCCATACTCAGAGAAACTGCTGGAGATACTCAGTAGGTCAGGCAGCATCTATGGGAAGAGAAACAATTAAAGACCCTTAGAACTGAAACATTAACTCTGATTCTTTTTTCACATATGCTGCCTGAACTACTGAATATCTCCAACAGTTCCTGTTTTGTTTCAGATTTACAGCATCTGTAGCTGTTTAGACTTTAGACTTTTGAGATACAGCACAGAAACAGGCCTTTCAGCTCACCAAGTTCACACCGACCAGCGATCACCCCGTACACTAATACTACCCTATACATTAGGGACAATTTACAATTTTACCAAAACCAATTACCCTACAAACCTGTACATCTTTGGAGTGTGGGAGGAAACCAGAGCACCCAGAGAAAATCCCCATGGTCACGGGGAGAATGTACAAACTTCATACAGACAGCACCCACAGTCAGGATCGAACCCGGGTCTCTGGCGCTGTAAGGCAGCAACTCTACTGCTGCGCCACTATGCTGCCCCATTCAGTAAACCTATCTGTATCTCATTGCCAACTCTTTGTATCTTCATCACAACCAGTTTGTCCTCCTACCTTTCTGCTTTCTACGTATTTGGCTGCAATACATTGAGTTTATGGCAGCTCAAACAGCTTATAGCAGCTCTAACACTACACCGCAGTGCCACCCCTGTGGATTTTGTAGAATCCATGCAATGTATTTCCAACATTTGCTGTTGACTCAAATTGCCAGTAATCCCTTTCTTATCCATATATGAAGTCCGTGTCAAAAATGAAATCTGGCTGCCCTGTGTGGTTTTGATGCAGGATACCCACTTCCCCATGGAACAATAAGAGAGGCCGGCGTCAATGGCAGAATCTCCAGGCCCCTCTGTGCACCATAAAGAATAGAGAATAGCTTCTGATGGAAAAGAATGAAAGTATCTGCAGTTACAGAGGTACCAACAGATCCTGTCATACAAAATCCCTGCCCATAGCCAGTCCGTTATTTATAGCATATAACGTTGGCAACCTTCTGTTCAACATCTCTCTCACACATTGCGTTACATGTTTCCAAGCATGAATAACGTTAGGAATATTTTTTGGAAGTAAGTATATCCTTTATACTTTTTGTATTGCATCTCTCCCTTGTGTAATTACTTTGTGTAGAAAACAGACTTTCTATCTCTGGGCAACAAGTAAACACAATTTAAATGAAAATAAGCACAATTTAAGTTTTGATGTGTGAAGTTTTTTCCTCATCTCCCCCTCTAATCCTACCAATTATTTAAAACCTTTCTGATTGTGGATCATTCTAGCACGAGAATAATTTCTATTTTCACTGTTTTGACCTCTCAAAATGTTATGCATCTTAGCTAAACCTATCCTCAGCCTCCCCTGTTTCACTGATAATAACACAGAGCAATTCAATCCTCCTTCAGCAAAAATTCTCCATTCCTGGCGACATCTCCGTGATACCTCCTCCATGCCTTTAGCAGCACAAATGCATTCTTCCTGTGATATGGTGATCAGAACTGTATACAATGACTGAGAAGCACAGCAAAAAAAAATGAATATGAACTCCCAGCTCCTCTATCCTGAGACTCACCCACGGGTACCATACATCCAGTCGGAACAACACACTTTGATCGTCACCCTTTGCCTACGGCCTTTACAATTTTGGATACAGTTTGACACTCTCCCTTGGATCCCACGCATTTTTACTTTATTACTAGCCTGTCATATGCAATCTTGTAAAAAGTCTTGCCAAAATCCATGCCGACTATATTTTATGCACTGTCCTTTTTATCTCCTCAACAATATCATTAGGCCAGTTGGACACAACCTTCCATTAAAATCCTGGCTCTCCTTGCTAACTTTCCCTGATTAATCCAAGTCTACCTACATGAATAAGCACAATTAACAGCGGGGAATCTGTGGAACTCTCTGCCACAGAAGGTAGTTGAGGCCAGTTCATTGGCTATATTTAAGAGGGAGTTAGATGTGGCCCTTGTGGCTAAAGGGATCAGGGGGTATGGAGAGAAGGCAGGGATGGGATACTGAGTTGGATGATCAGCCATGATCATATCAAATGGCGGTGCAGGCTCGAAGGGCCGAATGGCCTACTCCTGCACCTATTTTCTATGTTTCTATGTTTCTATGCAGTACATTGATGTCCCTCAGAATTGATTTCAATAGATTGCCCACTACTGAAGTATAAGTAGCTAACCCATAATTACCTCCTTTAACCCTTTTTAAGCAATATTGGTATTGATTTATTACTGTCACATGTAATGAGATATCGTGAAAAAACCTTTTTCTGTGTGCTCTCCAGTCAAATCACATGATACACAAGTTCAATCAAGATATAAACAAGTACAATAGGTAGTGCAAAACAGAAAAATACCAGAGGGCAGAAAATAGTATTCCAGTGTTGCTGTTACGGGGCAAGTCTAAAAAAATGCACATGGTCTGCAAGGAGGTAGGTTGAGAGACCGGGACTACACCACAGCAGGTGGGAGATTTGTTCATTAGTCTGATAACAGCGGGGAAGAAGCTATTCCTGAATTTGGTGGTACATGCTTTCAAGTTTGTGTATCTTATGACCAACGGGAGAGGGAAGAAGAGGGAATAATTAGCTTGACAATAGTCCTTCATTATGTTGGCTGCTTTCCCAAGATGTAGATTGGGTCGATGGGGGATGTTGTTTTGTGTGATGGACTGGGTTACATCCACAACTCTTTGCATTTTCTTGTGGTCTTGGGCAGAGCTGTTGCTAAACCAAGCTGTGATGCATCCTAATAGGATGCTTTCCACCGTGCGGCTGTAGAAGTTGGTAAAAGTTATTGGAGACATGCTGAACTTCCTTAGTCTTCTTACTACTCATTATTCACAGTCCTATGCAATATTTAGGCACAAGGAACTGCAGATGCTGGTTTACAAGAAAAAAGGCAAAGTGTTGGAGTAACTCAGGTGTCAGGGAGCATCTCTAGAGGACATTGATAGATGATGTTTCGGGTCAGGACTATTCTTCTGACTCTCATTATTGCGGTCGCAGATACCACCTACAACTCCACAACCCTATGAGATCTCTGAGCTCCAGTCTTTTGTATTTCTAATTTTTGTCACTGGAACATCTCAACCTGGGTGCAGATGCGGCGTAGATGGAGGAATTGGGAGTAGGGGATAGAGTCCGAACAGGAAGCAGGGTGGGAAGAAGTGTAGTCAAGATAGCTATGGGAGTCAGTGGGTTTGTAGTAGATGCCGGTCAGTAGCCTGTTGCCTGCGATGGAGATGGTGAGATCTGGAAACGGTAGGGAGATGTCGGAAATGGTCCAGGTGAATTTGAGTGCCGGATGGAAATTAGTGGTGAAGTGGATGAAGTCAGTGAGTTCTGCATGGGTGAAGGAGGCAGCACCAATGCAGTCGTCAATGTAGCAGAGATAGAGTTCGGGGATAGGGCCAGTGTACGCTTGGAACAGGGATTGTTCGATGTACCCTACAAAGAGGCAGGCATAGCTTGGGCTCATGCGCGTGCCCATAGCTGCGCCTTGGATTTGGAGGAAATGGGAGGAGTCAAAAGAGAAGTTGTTCAGGGTAAGGAGCAGCTCTGCCAGGCGGAGGAGAGTATTCGTAGACGGAAATTTGTTGGTTCTGCGGTCGAGGAAGAAACGGAGTGCTTTAAGACCATCCAGGTGGGCAATGGAGGTGTAGAGTGACTGGACATCCATAGTGAAGATGAGGGAGTGGGGGCCTGGAAAACTGAAGTCATGATGGAGATGAAGAGCATGTGAGGTGTCTTAGACATAGGTGGGGAGGGACTGGACTGGACCAGGGGGGGGTAGGTTGGAGTCGAAGTATGTGGAAATTAGTTCAGTGGGACATGAACAAGCAGAAACAATGGATCTGCCAGGACAGTTCAGTTTGTGGATTGGTTATCAAATCCATCGAACACCTGATTTGAACATAATCAGAACGTGCACATTTATCAGAACTGCTCTTTGTCCATTCCGCCATTTTAAATGCCAAACTGCCACCTAGTGATTTTAGAAATTCACTACAACTTCAACAGGACACATTCCATACTTACAATTTATATTAATGATCTGGATGAGGGAATTGAAGGCAACATCTCCAAGTTTGCGGATGACACTAAGCTGGGGGGCAGTGTTAGCTGTGAGGAGGATGCTAGGAGACTGCAAGGTGACTTGGATAGGCTGGGTGAGTGGGCAAATGTTTGGCAGATGCAGTATAATGTGGATAAATGTGAGGTTATCCACTTTGGTGGCAAAAACAGGAAAGCAGACTATTATCTAAATGGTGGCCGATTAGGAAATGGGGAGATGCAGCGAGACCTGGGTGTCATGGTACACCAGTCATTGAAAGTAGGCATGCAGGTGCAGCAGGCAGTGAAGAAAGCAAATGGTATGTTAGCTTTCATAGCAAAAGGATTTGAGTATAGGAGCAGGGAGGTTCTACTGCAGTTGTACAGGGTCTTGGTGAGACCACACCTGGAGTATTGCGTACAGTTTTGGTCTCCAAATCTGAGGAAGGACATTATAGCCATAGAGGGAGTGCAGAGAAGGTTCACCAGACTGATTCCTGGGATGTCAGGACTTTCATATGAAGAAAGACTGGATAGACTTGGCTTATACTCGCTAGAATTTAGGAGATTGAGAGGGGATCTTATAGAAACGTACAAAATTCTTATGGGGTTGGACAGGCTAGATGCAGGAAGATTGTTCCCGATGTTGGGGAAGTCCAGGACAAGGGGTCACAGCTTAAGGATAAGGGGGAAATCGTTTAAGACCGAGATGAGGAAAAACGTTTTCACACAGAGAGTGGTGAATCTCTGGAACTCTCTGCCACAGAGGGTAGTTGAGGCCAGTTCATTGGCTATATTTAAGAGGGAGTTAGATGTGGCCCTTGTGGCTAAAGGGATCAGGGGGTATGGAGAGAAGGCAGGTACGGGATACTGAGTTGAATGATCAGCCATGATCATATTGAATGGCGGTGCAGGCTCGAAGGGCCGAATTGCCTACTCCTGCACCTATTTTCTATGTATCTATACCCCTGCTTAAACTGACTGTAATCAAATGACCAAAATGTGTAACTATCAAGTTATTACTCCCCCTTAATCATTTGCTTTTTGGTCATAATTGGTCATTGATATGTCAGCACTTACTAATGGTGAAGAAGCACCGACTAAGGAAACTGAAAATGATGGAAGTAATTGATCAAAGAGTTTGGAAGTCCAGAATACTTTCAGTAGAAAGATTTTCAATAGAAACACTGTATCCAAACAAATCTATGCCTTGCTAGCTCCTTGACCTTGAGCTTCTGTATCTTCTGCCCGATAATGGCAGGGAGAAGGAATGACTGGAGTGAACAAGTCTTTGATTATGTGTAAGAAGGAACTGCAGATGCTAGTTTAAACCGAAGATAGACACAAAAAGCTGGAGTAACTCAGCGGGACAGCAGCATCTCTGGAGAGAAGGTATGGGTGATATTTCGGGTCAAGACCCTTCTTCACATGGTTAGGGATAAGGGAAACGAGAGATATAGACGGTGATGAGGAGAGATAAAGAGCAATGAATGAAAGATATGCAAAAAGGTAACGATGATAAAGGAAACAGGCCATAGTAAGCTGTTTGTAGGGTAAAAATGAGAAGCTAGTGCGACTTGGGTGAAGGAGAGATAGGGAGAGAGGGAATTCCGGGGCTACCAGAACTGTTAGAAATCAATATTCATACCACTGGACTGTAAGCTGCCCAAGCGAAATATGAGATGCTGTTCCTCCAATTTGCATTTAGCCTCACTCTGACAATGGAGGAGACCTAGGACAGAAAGGTCAGTGTAGGAATGGGAAGGAGAATTAAAGTGTCCAGCAACCGGGAGATCAGGTTGGTTCAGGCAGGCTGAGAAAAGGTGTCCCGCGAAACGATCACCTAGTCTGCGTTTGGTCTCGCCGATGTATGAGTCCACATCTTGAACAACGGATACAGTAGATGAGGTTGGAGGAGGTGCAAGTGAACCTCTGCTTAACCTGAAAGGACTGTCGGGGTCCCAGGACAAAGTTCAGGGAGGAGGTATAGCGACAGGCATTGCATGTTCTGCGGTTGCTGGGGAAGGTACCTGGGGAGGGGGTGGTTCGGGTGGGAAGGGATGAGTTAACCAGGGAGTTGCGGATAGTCTTTGATTATGTTGGCTGCTTTACCAAGGCAGCATGGTGGAGTAAATAGTGAGAGGATTGGCCTGTGTGATGAACTGGGCTACATCCTCAACTGTCTCCAATTTTTTAGCGGTCTTGAGCAGAGCTGTTCCCAAACCAAGCTGCAATGCAACCTGACAATATGTGTCATTTCGTGCATCTGTAGAAGTTTGTATAAGTCATTGGTGCTGAGTTTCCTCAGTCTCCGAATGAAGTAAAGGCATTGGTGTGCTTCTTGACTATTGCTTCAACCTGCTTCATCCACGACAGATCATTGGTAATATTATCACCAAGGAACTTGAAGCTCGCAACCATTTCCACCTCGGCGCCATTGATGCTGATTGGATCATATATTGCACCACGCTTGCTGAAGTCGATAACTAGCTCCTTCACCTTCATGAGGGAGAGGTTGTTGTCCTGGAATTGTGTTACTAAGTTCTCTATCTCCTTCCTGTGCACCATCTAATCATTGTTCATGATCCTGCCCACCACAGTGGAGGCATCTGCAATCTTGTAGATGGAGTTAAAACTGAATTTGGTGATACATTCGTGAGTGTATAGGGAGTACAGTAGGTGACTGCGAATGTGTCTTCTTGGGGCACCTGTGCTGAGAATTATTGTGAAGGAGTTGTTGTCCCCTATCCTCATTGATGGTGGTCTGTAGGTCAGAAATTCAAGGATCCTGTGGCTGAGAGGGGTGATGATTCCCAAGTCCAGGAGAAAGGAGATGAGTTTGGATGGCATTATGGTGTTGAGGGTTTCAGTTAAGTTTCAGGTTCAGTTTAGTTTATTGGGTGGAACTATGATCAATAAATAGAAATCTTTGTAGGAGTCCTTGTTGGCTAGGTGTTCCAAAGATTAGGGCCTGGTGTTGAGGACCTGGCGTCTGCTGTGGACCTGTTGTGATGGTAGTAAACTCCAGTGGATCGAGGCTGGCTGGGAGGCTGGCAGTAATGTGCGCCATCACCAGTCTCTCGAAGCACCTCATGATAGTAGAGGTTACAGCCACTGGACAGTGGTCATTAAGACTCACTACTTTACTTTTCTTTAGCCTAAATTTATGCCATCAAACCATTCATTCTTATTAATGACATATTAACAAACATGCACAAAATCGATTACAATGCTTCTAGAAAATTGTACATAGAAATTGCAAGGTTACAAAATGATGCTGCGCAATAAGTTAATCGCTACATAAATGTATGAGGAAAATGTGAGCAGTAGAGGGAGGTAAAAGCCACCATTGTAAATGCAAAAACCAGAGGCACAGTTCCTTTCCATATTGGAACAATCCAGTTGTAACTGTGTCCACATTGCAGCCATTTATAGACAAAGTGAAGATTCCGTTCTTGAACAATGCAGTTTAAGAAATATAAATTTCTCGAAGTTAATTACAAAAATGGATCCAGATGTCGCTCCGGATTATTCACAATAGTTTTGGGCATTCTCATTCCAGTTTCTGGTGAGCAAACAAATGAGGGTTGACCTGAAAAAATACCTGAAATTCAGCATCAATCATCACACTCTCTCTGAAATTGAAGTTCCATTTGAAAATTGCCAAAATGAAATTGGCCTTTAAGTTTTACAAATCCAAAGTGGATAATTGGAGCTAAGATGCAATGAGCAATGATTTAATCATATGCCCAAACTGGCTTTTACATACAACTTCACAATACCCAGTTAGTTTAATTTCCTTAAGTAGCATTTTAAACATTTTCCCATAAGGTCCAGGATATAAATCTACTGACTTGTTTAATTTATCATGGCGGTGTTTGGTTTTGAGCTCTAAATTAAAAGGGCTGTTGATAACATTACTCATACTGCGACAGTCTAAAGTCTGGATTCATGTTCTTTTACCTTTTTTCTTTGCCAACTAAAAATACCAGGCTCGGGTGTTATATTTCAATTAGTACTGGCACCCTTCTCAATTTAGTAACAACCTTGAAAGTAAAGACAAAACTTGTACAATGTTACAACAAACACACGACCACATTGGATAAACCGGACAATGATCGTAGTGAAGCCTTATGGCCCTGTCTCACGGTGCGAGTCCACCCACGAGTGATCCCGAGTGAAAGAAAAAACCACACCCGTGGTTGTCTACGAGATTCCAAGTTTATGTTCACGAGTTTAAACGAGTTCCCACGTGTATGTCTAAGTTTGCCGTTTACTTCTCATTTCTGCGATGTACCAAGTTCCTCTCCCGAGTTACTCTTGAGCCAACCATGAATGAAGGTCTGTTTTAAGTATCAAATAGAGGAGCTGGACAGCATCTCATACAGTAAGTATATTCTGATGCAGTATTGAAAGTTATTCAATTTTAGAACTTTAAAAAAACTAGGCAGGATCTCGGCCCCACACTCGCTGCCATTGTGCAGCAAGGAGGCGGTGGCGGCGAAGCAACAGTGTTAAAGAAGACAGCTCCATCCTGAATCTACTGCCAGGTCTACACACTGCGGGGAGACGGGAGACAATATCTTTGAACGTGGACCGATGTCTCCGCGCCTGCTCGTTCTAAGCGGAATATATTTTTAGTTACCTTTCAAGCCGGGCTTTGGTTTTATTCCTTGTTTTTGTTTATTCGAACACACATTTCGTGTGTGAGGGTGTGAGAAGTCCATGCCGGGTGCGGGCCGGCCGCAGCCGCTGTTCTTTCACATCAGTTGCACATCAGATTGTTGGGTGATGCTGGTTGACAAAACGCGGACACACGGTGCTGGAGTAACACAAAGACGCAGCAGAAATTTGGAAACGTCAACCCGTCACCCATTCCTTCTCTCCAGAGATGCTGCCTGCCCGCTGAGTTAAAGAGTGCCCACGGTAGACTCACGAATCACTACAATAAACTCACGGGCTACTACGTTCTTACAACGAGTTTAAATGTTTCAAATTTTAACTTCAAGAGTAAATTTGACACGTGGAAATCTTTAAACGTTTAAAGTTTTTCAAGAGTTAACAAGTTTCCCGGGTACCTGCCGTTAGCACCACGAGTCGCTAAGTTGCGTCCACGAGTTCCGACGTCCCCGCTACGTTAATTGTACGTGATTACCACAAGTTTAATTTGTTTTAAACTCGGGATCACTCATGGGTCGACTCGCACCGTGAGACAGGGGTTTTAGGTTGCTGCAGAGGAAAGTGATTGAAGAGAAAATCAAGGGAAATTACCTCCAGATAAAGAAGACACGCTGTCTATTTTTCAATTTGTTTTCCACCAGTGAAGTTTCATATACCACTATTATTCTCTCCTATTCCTCCAAAATAAATTATGGCAATTTTTTCAAATTATATTTGCTTTCCCGTTAATTGCACATTGATGATGTCTTGTGGACTCTCGGAGTCATGGAAATGAGCCGAACCAATTAAGTGAAGTGGTATTCAATGGTTACATTTTAAGGAATGCAGAACAAAGACTCCAGAATAAAAGATGATAACCTATACAGCTAAAAACTGAATTATATGCACAAGAGGCTACTTAACCCGTCAAGAGTGTTTGTCACATGTACAAATAACGGACTGATGAAATTCTTACTTGCAACAGCATAATATTACGTTCTAATACTAATAGGGGACTCTATAGTTAGGGGGTCAGACAGGCGATTTAGTGGACGCAGTCGGGAGACCCGTATGGTAGTTTGCCTCCCTGGTGCCAGGGTCTGTGCTGTGTCTCAACGTGTCCAAGACATCCTGAAAGGGCAGGGAGAGGAGCCCGAGGTCGTGGTACATATAGGTACCAATGACATAGGTAGAAAAAGAGAAGAGGTCCTGAAAGGAGAATTTAGGGAGTTAGGAGGGGAGTTAAAGAGAAGGACAGCAAAGGTAACAATCTCGGGATTACTGCCTGTGCCACGCGACAGTGAGAGTAGGAATGGAGCGAGGTGGAGGATAAATGCGTGGCTGAAGGACTGGTGCAGAAGGCAGGGATTCAAATTTCTGGATCATTGGGACCTCTTTTGTGGAAGGTTCGACCTGTACAAAAAGGATGGGTTGCACTTGAACCTGAGGGGGACCGATATCCTGGCGGGGAGATCTGCAAAGGCTACTGGGGAGACTTTAAACTAGAATGGTTGGGGGGAGGGACTCAAATAGAGAATGCTATTAGACAGTGTGTGAGGCAGGAGGCAGAGAAGGAAAGCACTCAGACCCAACATGTAGGGGGGAAAGAAGAAAACAATAATAAACAGAGAATAAGAGGTGGTGGGGTTCTTAAATGGGTGAGCAGAGAAACAGAGGGGTGCAAAATGCGGGCGGAAGCAATAGGTAGCAAGGTGAAAAGTAAAAGTGGCAGGCAGACAAATCCAGGGCAAAAATCAAAAAGAGCCACTTTCCAACATAATTGTATAAGGGGTAAGAGCATTGTAAAAACAAGCCTGAAGGCTTTGTGTCTCAATGCAAGGAGCATTCGTAATAAGGTCGATGAGTTGAACGTGCATATAGCAATTAATGATTATGATATAGTTGGGATCACGGAGACATGGCTCCAGGGTGACCAAGGCTGGGAGCTGAACATCCAGGGATATTCAATATTCAGGAGGGATAGAGAGAAAGGAAAAGGAGGTGGGGTAGCGTTGCTGGTTAGAGAGGAGATTAACGCAGTGGAAAGGAAGGACATTAGCTTGGAGGATGTGGAATCGGTATGGGTAGAGCTACGAAACACTAAGGGGCAGAAAACGCTGGTGAGTGTTGTGTACAGGCCACCTAGCAGTAGTAGTGGTTGGGGATGGCATCAAACAGGAAATTAGAAATGCGTGCAACAAAGGCAAAACAGTTATAATGGGTGACTTCAATCTACATATAGATTGGGTGAATCAAATTGGCAGGGGTGCTGAGGAAGAGGATTTCTTGGAATGTATGAGGGATAGTTATCTAAACCAACATGTAGAGGAACCAACGAGAGAGCAGGCTATTCTAGACTGGGTATTGAGTAATGAGGAAGGGTTAGTTAGCAGACTTGTTGTGCGTGCCCCCTTGGGCAAGAGTGACCATAATATGGTTGAGTTCTTCATTAGGATGGAGAGTGACATTGTTAATTCAGAAACAATGGTTCTGAACTTAAAGAAAGGTAACTTTGAGGGTATGAGATGTGAATTGGCCAAAATTGACTGGCAATTAGTTCTAAAAGGGTTGGCGGTGGATATGCAATGGAAGGCATTTAAAGACTGCATGGATGAACTACAAAAAATGTTCATCCCAGTTTGGCAAAAGAATAAATCAGGGAAGGTAGTGCATCCGTGGATAACAAGGGAAATCAGGGATAGTATCAAAGCAAAAGATGATGCGTACAAATTAGCCAGAAAAAGCAGCATACCAGAGGACTGGGAGAAATTCAGAGACCAGCAGAGGAGGACAAAGGGCTTAATTAGGAAAGGGAAAATATATTATGAAAGGAAACTGGCAGGGAACATAAAATCTGACTGCAAAAGTTTTTATAGATATGTGAAGAGAAAGAGATTAGTTAAAACAAATGTACGTCCCTTGCAGTCAGAAACAGGTGAATTGATCATGGGGAACAAGGATATGGCGGACCAATTGAATAACTACTTTGGTTCCGTCTTCACTAAGGAAGACATAAATAATCTGCCGGAAATAGCAGGGGGCCGCGGGTCAAAGGAGATGGAGGAACTGAGTGAAATCCAGGTTAGTCGGGAAGTGGTGTTGGGTAAATTGAATGGATTAAAGGCCGATAAATCACCAGGGCCAGATAGGCTGCATCCCAGAGTACTTAAGGAAGTAGCTCCAGAAATAGTGGATGCATTAGTGATAATTTTTCAAAACTCTTTAGATTCTGGAGTAGTTCCTGAGGATTGGAGGGTAGCAAACGTAACCCCACTTTTTAAGAAGGGAGGGAGAGAGAAAACGGTAAATTACAGACCAGTTAGTCTAACATCGGTAGTGGGGAAACTGCTAGAGTCAGTTATTAAAGATGGGATAGCAGCACATTTGGAAAGTGGTGAAATCATTGGACAAAGTCAGCATGGATTTACGAAAGGTAAATCGTGTCTGACGAATCTTATAGAATTTTTCGAGGATGTAACTAGTAGAGTGGATAGGGGAGAACCAGTGGATGTGTTGTATCTGGACTTTCAGAAGGCTTTCGACAAGGTACCACATAAGAGATTAGGATACAAACTTAAATCACACGGTATTGGGGGTTCAGTATTGATGTGGATAGAGAACTGGCTGGCAAACAGGAAGCAAAGAGTAGGAGTAAACGGGTCCTTTTCACAATGGCAGGCAGTGACTAGTGGGGTACCGCAAGGCTCAGTGCTGGGACCCCAGCTATTTACAATTTATATTAATGATCTGGACGAGGGAATTGAAAGTAACATCTCCAAGTTTGCGGATGACACTAAGCTGGGGGGCAGTGTTAGCTGTGAGGAGGATGCTAGGAGACTGCAAGGTGACTTGGATAGGCTGGGTGAGTGGGCAAATGTTTGGCAGATGCAGTATAATGTGGATAAATGTGAGGTTATCCATTTTGGTGGCAAAAACGGGAAGGCAGACTATTATCTAAATGGTTGCCGATTAGGAAATGGGGAGATGCAGCGAGACCTGGGTGTCATGGTACACCAGTCATTGAAAGTAGGCATGCAGGTGCAGCAGGCAGTGAAGAAAGCAAATGGTATGTTGGCCTTCATAGCAAGAGGATTTGAGTATAGGAGCAGGGAGGTTCTACTGCAGTTGTACAGGGTCTTGGTGAGACCACACCTGGAGTATTGCGTACAGTTTTGGTCTCCAAATCTGAGGAAGGACATTATAGCCATAGAGGGAGTGCAGAGAAGGTTCACCAGACTGATTCCTGGGATGTCAGGACTTTCATATGAAGAAAGACTGGATAGACTTGGCATATACTCGCTAGAATTTAGGAGATTGAGAGGGGATCTTATAGAAACGTACAAAATTCTTACGGGGTTGGACAGGCTAGATGCAGGAAGATTGTTCCCGATGTTGGGGAAGTCCAGGACAAGGGGTCACAGCTTAAGGATAAGAGGGAAATCCTTTAAGACCGAGATGAGGAAAAACTTTTTCACACAGAGAGTGGTGAATCTCTGGAACTCTCTGCCACAGAGGGTAGTTGAGGCCAGTTCATTGGCTATATTTAAGAGGGAGTTAGATGAGGCCCTTGTGGCTAAAGGGATCAGGGGGTATGGAGAGAAGGCAGGTACGGGATACTGAGTTGGATGATCAGCCATGATCATATTGAATGGCGGTGCAGGCTCGAAGGGCCGAATGGCCTACTCCTGCACCTATTTTCTATCTATAACAGGCCTGTAACACAATGCACATAGATAATATATAATAAACAAACAACAAAAAATCAATAATTCAATCATTTCAATAGTAGTGCAAAAGAAAGGCCAATGTCCTTAGTGCAGCCCAAGACAGCCCATGGTTCGTCGTTTAGTGTTTTGTGCTGTTCAAGAGCCTGATGGTTGTCGGAAAGAAGCTGTTTTTGAACTGGTCATGATTTTCACACTCTAGAAGGTAGGAATGAAAGTAGAGCGTGGCCAGGGTGATGTGGGTCTTTGATGATGCTGGTGGCAGCTCTTCCAATAGATCCTTTCTAAGGTGGGGAGGTCAGTACACGTGATGGACTGGGGAGTGTTCACCATCTCTTTCATTCAGGGCATTTGAGTTGCTGAACTAGACCATGATGCAACCAGTCAATATGCTCTCTACCATACACCTGTCTTGTCATGACATGACTCTTGATCGTAACAACAAAATATTCAAAAATATCTCTTACAACTCACCCCCCCCCCCCCCCCTCTCTCTTGTTTGCCAATTGTCTTAAATTCAAATCTTAAAGGTGAAATCAAAACATTTTCACCAATGATGTAAGGTAATGGACACACCAGTGAATCACATCAAATGTACTAAAGACTAGCAATGGGGCCAATTGAAAAAAAAGCATTCATGAATGTCAACATTGGGTGAATTCCACTCTGCAGTGAGTAAGGGCATGGTTACATGGTTGCAGAGATTATGTGAGGGCAGAGACAGTTGCTATTCTGCCGCCCTCTGCAGTTCAATAGCCAATCAATAATAACCGTACAGACCTACATGAAAAGATTTACCAACACCCACAAAACATGGTCTTCAGCTGCAGCCTAGTAAAGGGATGAAACTAGAAACAAGGATTATAAATAAATACTGAGCATTGCACTGCTTACCAAAAGAGGAGGGAAAATATGGAAGAGCTCAAAAAACTCTGAGTAAAAGCTAAAAGGTACACAGGACAAGTAAAGAAATACAGCATTATGAAGAAGGGTGTCAACCCGAAACATCACGTATCCATGTTCTGCAGAGTGGCTGTCTGACCTACTGAGTTACTACAGCACTTTGTGTCCTTTTGTGTAAACCAGCATTTGCAGTTCCTTGTTTCAGCATTGTGACAATCTTCACTGACTTGCAATCCAGAAAGTTATGATTCCTCACAGTAACCATAGATTTTTCCTATATAAAACACTGAAGAAGGGTCTCGACACAAAACATCACCTATTCCATTTCTCCAGAGCCTGACCCACTGAGTTACTCCAGCATTTTGTGTCTATCTTCGGTGTAAACCGGCATCCACAGTTCCTTCCTACAGAGTTCAAAACCACTTGTCTAGTCAATTGCAAATATATTCTAGAGATGTAAAACTGAGTTATCATGATCACACTCAGGTGATCTCAGGAAAGGAAATTTCTATGAGATTCAATGGGAAGCATGATCTCTAATGTATTAACTAAGTGGACATTATCCAGTAGGTAGAACAATGATAAACAAAATCTTTATCTGATAATGTACAACCTATGATGCTCACTACATCTGGAAACCATGTAGAAATTCTGCAGACGAGATAAATATCTCCAGAAACAAATGTCCTTCTTGCATTGCATGGTCAGGATAGATAGGACTGTTTGATAAAATACAAACATCTGCTGGAATGTTTGGAGACTTGCTAATACCCCCTTACTGGGTGATACATATGTCCATTATCTCAGCTGCTTATCTCTCTTCAGCCATTAACTTTATGCGCATTGAAATCTGGAATTATTTTAACAGAATACTTGCCAGAGCCAATAGAAACACAATAGCTGGAGAGACGGGGCCTAGTGTCAATATGGCGGCTTACTGAAGAGTCAGCCATGGGTCAATGGGAATCAGAGGCTGTGCAGAGGTCAAGGAATCTGAGCATAAAATTTAGCCTGATACAAAGTTGGTGCTATCCAGTCAGAGAACATGTCTTTCCAATGCATCCAATGCAACCCATTAGTTGGTTGCAAACTATATCAAAGGCACTATTTCGCAACAAATCAGAGTTCCTGCCACTGGCTAATGTTTATCCCTCAAACACTTCACAAAACAATGGAGAGGTGACATTTCAAGTCAGGGTGATTCTTCAGTCTGAAGAAGAGGAAGGGTCCTGACCTGAAACATCACCTATTCATGCTCTCCAGAGATGCTGCCTGACCCGTTGAGTTACACCAGCATTTTGACTTTTTTTGTAAACTAGCATCTGTAGTTCCTTGTTTTTTCACAAAAAAATGTATTTCCATCATTATTTCATTGCTATTTTCCAGATAAAAGTTTCCAAATCAATTGATGAATTTATCTTCATTACCAACGTCACAAAAGATGTTGCAGATAATTAATTTATTTTATATCTGTTAGTATAATTCTGTATATATTGGTAGAAATGGGATTCACAACACAATTCACTGACAATCCACTGCTTTACGTCATTTACACTATATCAACTGAATATGTCATTAGCACTTGTAAGTAGGATATTTTGAGGTGACTCAGTTAATTATATTCTATTGGGAATGTAGAAATGTAACATTAGCAAATTTGCAGATGACACAAAGCTGGGTGGCAGTGTGAACTGTGACGAGGATGCTATGAGGATGCAGGGTGACTTGGATAGGTTGGGTGAGTGGGCAGATGCATGGCAGATGCAGTTTAATGTGGACAAATGTGAAGTTATCCACTTTGGTGGAAAGAATAGGAAGGCAGATTATTAACTGAATGGTGTCAATTTAGGAAAAGGGGAAGTACAATGAGATCTGGGTGTCCTTGTTCATCAGTCACTGAAAGTAAGCATGCAGGTACAGCAGGCAGTGAAGAAAGCTAATGGCATGTTGGCCTTCATAACATTGTGCGCAGTTTTGGTCTCCAAATTTGAGGAAGGACATTCTTGCTATTGAGGGAGTACAGCGTAGGTTTACGAGGTTAATTCCCGGGATGGCGGGACTATCATATGTTGAAAGAATGGAGCGACTGTGCTTATCTATATTACTAAAAGTCTGATCTTGACCACATCCTGTTGTTCCATATATTGATTTTAGAAAAGACACTGCCACTTACGGCTGGGATTTTTGGCCATCTAACTCAGAGTCCCCCTCCGCTGCGCAGGACAAGAGGATTTTTCCCATCGATGAAAAATAAAAGAGTTATTAGTGTTTTAAAAATGTTGAGATTCTTTCTCCTGAAGGCCACGCCGCTTCCGGAGGGACTATAAAACCCGGAAGTGTTGAGTTCCTCAGTCAGTCTGTGTTGCCTATGGTTTGGAAATGCTAAAGCTGTGTTGCCTTTGGTTTGGAAATGCTAAAGCTGTGTTGCTTTGGTTTGGAAATGCTAAAGCTGTGTTGCTTAATTAAAGTTGCCTTGCCTAATTAAAGTTGCCATGCCTAATTGAAGTTGCCTTGCCTTCTATATGATTAAAAGTCCAATCTTGACCACTTCCTGTTTGCGCTTTATATTGATTTTAGAAAAACGCTACCATGTACGGCTGTGATTTTGGCCATCTTACTCATAGTCCCCCTCCGCTCATCAGGTGCCAAGGATTTTTCCCATCGATGAAAAATAAAAGAGTTATTAGTGTTTAAAATGTGTTGAGATTCTCTCTCCTGTCAATCACGCCATGAAGGCCACGCCCCTTCTGGTGGGAGGGGGGAGGGACTATAAAACCCAGAAGTGTGGGCGTGGCACAGTCTCTGCAAGATGGAGGAGGGAGAGGTCACGACTCGCTGTCTTTAGTGGCCTTGCACCCTGCTTGAAATGGTATTAAACTGCACTTGAATTTGGTGGCCTTGCACCCTGCTTGAAGTGGTAAGAAACTGCACTTGAATTTGGTGGCCTTGCACCTTGCTTGAAATGGAATTGAAAAGAATAGCCGTGAGTCAACTGCCAGCCCACCAGCCGTGAGTGAGTGAGCTGCCAGCACAACAGGCTTGAGTGACTGAGCCACCAGCCCAAGAATCCATTCGGCCCACAATGTCCATACTAGCCCTCTGGAAACCAGTCCCTTCAGCCCACAACATCCATACTAGTGCTCCAGAAAGCCCCGCCCCCACTCGCCACCAGTATTGGAATTGGTGGAGAGGTGGAATATTGCGTTGGGGGAGCAGTCCTCCCGTGTGATGCTGGGACCCAACGGGTCCCACTTAGTCTAGTATACACTAGAATTTAAAAGGATGAGAGGGCATCTTATTGAAACATATAAGATTATTAAGGGATTGGACATGTTAGAGGCAGGAAACATGTTCCCGATGCTGGGGGAGTCCAGAACCAGGGACCACAGTTTAAGAATAAAGGGTAGGCCATGTAGAACGGTGATGAGGAAAAACTTTTTCACAAAGAGAGTTGTGAATCTGTGGAATTCTCTGCCGCAGAAGGCACTGGAGGCCAATTCTCCGGATGCTTTCAAGAGAGAGTTAGATCGAGTGATTTGCATGTATCTGTAAATAAGGCTATCTTGAAACCTGGCCGTGCTGTTCTGAATCACTGGAAGCAAGAGGGCGACACGGTGGCACAGCAGTAGAGTTGCTGCCTTACAGCGCCAGAGACCTGGGTTCGATCTTGACTACGTGTACTACCTGTATGGGTTTCCCCGGGAGCCCCAGTTTCTTCCAAGACACCAAAGACGTACAGGTTTGTAGGTTAATTGGCTTTGTAAAATTGTAAATTGTCCCGAATGTAGTGTAAGTGTGCGGGGATCGCTGGTCAGTGCTCGCCCAGTGGGTCAAAGGCCCTGTTTCCACATTGTATCTCTAAACTAAATTAAACTATACTAAACTACTCATGGAGATAGCGTAGCACAGCTGTTTGTCATCACCCTCCCATTCTTAAGGATACAGTAGGTCAAAATTGAATTCGATCTTTTGTACAAGAGTCCAATACTGAGATTTAATAAATAACAAGAGATCCAAATTCCTTGTTCATAGGTAGAGAGATTGCAACAACTGAATCTAATGGTTGATACAAAATCACCATCTCTCTCTCTCTCTCCTCCTTTATGTTATGAGCTGACCATTCCAATCAATTTGCCAACACTTTGATAAGAGACTTCTTGTGATGGTCCCCCCCCCCCCCCCGACTATAACACCCTTGTGACCGAGAGATCTTAAAATCTCAGCAGACATCATCAACTGTAATTGCAGCTTCCCCTTGAACATATGATCATATACCAATTACACACTCTCCTGTCATCTGACCTCACAAAACAGGACCCCAGTTCAAACTGTGCTGCCAATTGACGTGTAGTATCCGTATCAGCTGATTGATACAATTTCAACATGGAATGATTATTTAGGAAGCTAGGAACTTTGCAGTGAAAGCAGAGATTTTTAAAGTGGAGATTGATAGGTTCATAATTAGCAAGGGCCTAAATGTTTACAGCGGTAAGAGAGGAGAATGGGAGTTGAGATGGGGAAATAGATCAGCCATGGTCGAATGACGAAGCTGACACAATGGGCCTAATGGCCAAAGGAAGTTCCTATGTCTTATGGTCCTATGTTACATGATCATAACGTGACTTGCATTCCACGTGGATAAAGCACAATTTCAATGTCTTTCCATAGCTACAAAGAGGTTACTGTTCAATTGGGAAATCAAAATGTTCAAAGGAGGAGCATTTTAGTTGGGACAATACATAAATCCCATCGTTCTCACCAACCTCAGATGTCCTCTACTTTTGTTGTGATAGCCTGAATGAACGACAGTATTGTTCCCGGTGAAATGAATTTGTTCATGAGATCCTACCTGGTTTTGATTGAAATAGCTCTCTGCATGCTTCCATTTTGAAATGCTGCCCAAATGGCTTTCAGATCGACACCGGTTTGATCACCTGGCATTTCCGAAGGATTTTGGGGGAAAATCCAGACATTCTGGAACCTTGTCTTTCTGACACGAATATTGTAATTTTCATGGATAGTTAAAAAACGCGGGGTCAGATAAGAGGTCACTAACGTCAACAGATGCCTATTAGACCCACTCATTTGTCGGTTATTTCTCACAGTTTCTCAAACCACTTGGTTTTCTTACGACATATTGGAATATGTCGGACAACTACCTGACTTCATTCACCACTTGGTCCTATCGATGTGGTAGCAGTTTATCCCAATCTTGCTGCAGACATGGCCACAGTGTGCAATAGTTAAGGGATGTATTTTGAATACTTAAAATGATAAAAAGGTATAATTATTCTTACTATGGAAACAAGGAACATTATCAGCAGACTAACCCCTAAATCCCAACACCCTAGAACTTCTACGCCCATCCCACACACCCAGCAGCCACAACACCCCCTCCGCTTCACTCCATGCCGACAGAACACTTTCTCTGAGAAGTTCCTAGCTTCCTAAATATTCATTACATTATAGATTTTCCAATGACACGTGAAAGTACCCTCACTGCACGGGCAGCAGTTGTCCAGGAGATGGCTCACCACCATTTTCATAAAGGGCAGAAGCAAAAATACTAGTATCTTTGGGCAGAAGGGAGTAGGAAATAAATGTTGGCTTTGCCATATAATGAGCGTGAAAGAGAAGCATTTAACGAGAATATTTATTCATCCCTAAAATCCTTTGACCTCCACAGTTGACACTTTTCGCCCCACATGATACCTACGATTTCCTGATCTTGACTTTTTGAGTGATGTGCTGGTGACAGGAGGGGAAGTGGGGGGCTAGGATGCGGGAGTGTGGGGGGTATGGTGGAGAGGTTGCAGTGGTGGATCTTACATCATTTTATCCACGGGGGAGAAAGAAAGGACAGCATCATTTTAAAAAGACCCCGACACCATGTTGACCACTGGTGTCACTTAACACACTTCAAAGGTTTCAAAGATTTCAAAGGTCTTTTATTGTCATGTGTACCATTTAAGGTACAGTTGTCACGTGTACCATTTAAGGTACAGTGATATGCGAATTACCATACAGCCATACAAAAAAAGCAACAAGACACACAACTACATAAAAGTTAACATAAACATCCACCACAGCGGACTCCGAACATGCCTCACTGTGATGGAAGGCAATAAAGTCCAATCATCTTCCGTCATTCTTTTCCCGCAGTCGGGGCAGTCGAACCATCCGTCGGTGCGATCGAAGCTCCCGCAGCAAGCGGTCGAAGCCCCCGCATTGGGGCGATTCAAGCTCCAGCGTCGGGGCGGTCGAAGCTCCTGCGGCTTGGAATTCCCAAAGTCAGTCTCTAACCAGAGACCGTGGGCTCCACGATGTTAAAGACCGCAGGCACCCACGGTGGAGCTCCCGGTCGGTCTCCAGCAAAGGCCGCCAACTCCTCGATGTTAGGCCGCAGTGTGGGCGGAGATACGATACAGGAAAAAATAACATCTCCGTCGGGGTAAGAGATTAGAAAAGTTTTACCCCAATCCCCGCCCCCACCCCCCACCACATAAAACAAGTTAATGAACACTAAAAACATACATGTAACACATAGTAAAAAAACAACGAAGAAACATAGAAACATAGAAAATAGGTGCAGGAGTAGGCCATTCGGCCCTTCGAGCCTGATATGATCGTGACTTCAATATGATCATGGCTGATCATCCAACTCAGTATCCTGTACCTGCTTTCTCTCCATACCCCCTGATCCATTTAGCCACAAGGGCCACATCTAACTCCCTCTTAAATATAGCCAATGAAATCTTGGAATCTTGGAAACTTTATTGTCATTCAGACCTTTCGGTCTGAACGAAATTTCGTTGCCTTGCAGTCATACATATAATAAAATAACAAAACACACAATAAACACAAATTTAACATCCACCACAGTGAGTTCACCAGACACCTCCTCACTGTGATGGAAGGCAAAAATCTTAAGTCTCAAAAAACTGGCCTCAACTACCTTCTGTGGCAGAGAATTCCAGAGATTCACCACTCTCCGTGTAAAAAATGTTTTTCTCATCTCAGTCCTAAAAGATTTCCCCTTTATCCTTAAACTGTGACCGCTTGTTCTGGACTTCCCCAACATCGGGACAATCTTCCTGCATCTAGCCTGTCCAACCCCTTAAGAATTTTGTACGTTGCTATAAGATCCCCCCTCAATCTTCTAAATTCTAGCAAGTACAAACCAAGTCTATCCAGTCTTTCTTCATATGAAAGTCCTGACATCCCAGGAATCAGTCTGGTGAACCTTCTCTGTACTCCCTCTATGGCAAGAATGTCCTTCCTCAGATTAGGAGACAGAAGAAAGGGACCACCCGGTGGTCAGATATTGTGCTCAGAGCATAACATTTAGACCAGGGGTCGGCAACCTTGTTCTGCGTAGGGGCGAGAACGCATGTCTGTGAGCGGATGGCGGGCCACATCTAACACGTGTACACATGGATCCCGCCCCCATCCTGCCCCGGATAGCAGGAATCAAATCACGTGTTCACAGAAGGTAGACGAAAATGCTGGAGAAACTCAGCGGGTGAGGCAGCCTCATGCAATCCTTGCATGTCTCACCTGCTGAGTATCTCCAGTATTTTTGTCTACCTTCGATTTTTCTAGCATCTGCAGTTCTTTCTTAAACGTGTTCACAGAAGGTGCTCGGCCGTGCCGGCGGCTTTGCGCAGGATGCGATACAGCCAGAGCTTGGCACTCGGCGCTCGGCTGCCCTTGACACTCGGCAGGCCGGATGATTACGGGAAAAGAAATATGCCTGCGGGCCGGATGATTTCGGGTTATGGGCCGCATTCGGCCCGGGGGCCGTAGGTTGCCAACCCCTGCTTTAGAATTTAGAGATACAGCCCATCTTTAGAGATACAGCCCTTCGGCCCATCAATCTGTGCCTCCAGCGATCACCCCGTACACGAACACTATCCTACACACTAGGGACAATTTTACAACTTACCGAAGCCAATTAACCTACAAACCTGTATGTCTTTGGAATAAGGGAGGAAACTGCAGCACCCGGAGAAAACCCACGTGGTCACAGGGAGAACATACAAACACCATACACATAGCACCCACAGTCAGGATTGAACCTGGCGCTGTGCTCCAGGGACTGTGCCGTCCCCGATATTGACGACCCCGCCAGACAGAATAACTTCCTTCTCTTGGTAAACACTCTAGTTATAGAACAATGTAGACTGAGTGGATTCAGGATGGATCCAGAATATTAAACTGAATCATTACCAAGAGCACAGGCCAAGACGAAAGTTACTGGAAATGTAATCAAATCCAATTGGACACATTTCAGTGCTGTCATGCCAAACTCTCCACGGGTAATCCCTAGACCTTTACACAAACATTCTGTCAATAATTAAGCATCGAAAGCTGCCAAGAACCTGCCCCCCAGAGAGACGTTGTTGACCTGATACTGGAGAAATCGCACAGACTGAACTGGCCTATCAATATCAGCTATACCAGGCAGTATTTCTGGAGAGAAGGAACCCATAAACAATTGTACATTTCCTTGATCATCGTCTGCTTTGATCTGTCCTTTTCATGCCTTACATTCTCTTTATACCCTTCCATATCTCCAGTTTCCCTCTCGCCTGACTCTCAGTCTGAAGAAGGGTCTCGACCCGAAATGTCACCCATTCCTTCTCCCCAGAGATGCTGTCTGTCCCGCTGTGCTACTCCAGCATTTTGTGTAAATTAGCATCTGCAGTTCCTTCCTACATCATTACCAGCTGATAGGATCTAAATGGAAGCATAAATTAATATGTACTTGCTTCATATTGGTCATCATGATGTAAAATGTATTTAGCAACTGGCAAATCTAACTTAATGCACAGACTAATTTAAAGTAAAGATCTTTCTTGCTGAGTTTTGTCAATAGTTTCTGTTTGTTTCAGCATCAAAAAAATTGCCTTTTGGATTAATTTAGTTATGGAAAAGAGTAACCAAGAAGTTATAGAGCCTGTGGCATTGAGGATAATGCCAGGTTCAGCCTTGAAGCTTTATTCCATTTCTCTTTGTAAGTTGTTCAAGGTAAAGCACTCTAAATCATGGACCATTATTCAATGTGAATATTTCTGAAAAATGATGTGTGGCAAATAGAATGTTTAGTTGAATTGAGAGATGCAGCATGGAAAGATGCCCTTCAGTCCACACCAACCATTGATCACCCATTAATACTAGCTCTGTGTTACCCTGTTCTTCCTACACAATAGGGGCATTTTAAGGAGACCAATGAACATACAGACCTGCACGTCTTTGGGATATGGGGAGGAAACCGGAGCACCCAGAGAAAACCCACGTGGTCATAGGGAAAATGTGCAAACTCCACACAGACATCACCCGAGGTCAGGATCGAAGCCGGGTATCTGGCGCTGTGAGACAGTGGCTCTACCTGCCGTGCCACTGTGCCGCCCGATCTTAATATTTTCGCTGCACGTCCTGCGATCTTGCAAGATTTCGCAGACTTTATTTCCAACCACTTCAGTCAACTGCCATTTAATACTAAGAAGTTGTCCCTTTTTCATAATAATCAATATGGACTCTTGGATATGGTCATGTAAGTCACTTCCACACATGACGTGGTCCCTTAGCAGGTTGTGTTCTACAGCTCTGAAGTTCTGCACAGTTACTGATTAATCTTCTACATTCTCCTCCATCCACTTCTATTCATCTTTGCAGTTGAGAGGTGAATGCCAAGACCCAATGTTCAGTGATGCATCTTACTTCAATGCACTAAGTGAAAGGGAGAGGTTGAACAAGCTACAACTTTATTCCTTGGAACACAGGAGTATGAGGGGTGATCTTATAGAGGTATATAAGATCATGAGGGGAATAAATAAGGTAAATGCACAGATGAATGAATAGGGTAAATGGACAGAGGGGCAACTTTTGCAACTGATGGTGTGTATATGAAATGAGCTGAAGTATGTAGGAAGGAACTGCAGATGCTGGTTTACACCAAAGATAGACACAAAATGCTGGAGTAACCGCGTAACAGGCGGCATCTCTGGAGAGAAGGAATGGAAGACATTCGGGTCGAGATCCTTCTTCAAAGTTTGCTGTCTTGTTCGGAGAGGAGCGGGGAGCGGGACAGTAGCTGGAATGGCCACATGGAAGGAATTCGTGACATTTCGGGTCGAACCCTCAGACTGAGAGCCAGGGGAGAGGGAGTCTAGAGATATGGAAGGGTAAGGTGTGAAAACAACAGATCAAAGCAGACGATAAAAAAATGTAAAATGGTTCATTGTTAGCTGAGGGTAAGGTGACAAGGAGGCATACAATCAGTAACATTAATCAGGACAGTGAAACTAGTCGGAGAACTAGGGTAGGAAAATGATGGAGAGAGAGGGAAAGCAAGGTTAGTTGAAGTTAGAGAAATCAAGATTCATACCGCTGGGTTGTAAGTTGCCCAAGCGAAATATGAAGAAGTAGTTGAGGCAAGTAAGAAAAACATTTAGAAGTCATTTGGGCAGGTTCATGGATTGGAAAGGGTTAGACAGATATGGGCCAAACATGGGCCAGTAGGACTAGTGTAGATAGGGCATCTTGGTCAGCATGGCCAAGTTGCGTTTTCATGCTGTATGACTCAATTAATCCATGATTAATGCCCAACAAAAGTCATTGGCATCATTAAAACGTTTCTGGTTCAAAGCTGCTGCTTGTATCTCATACTAGTTAATCAGAACAGGTAGCCAGGCTGCAGCACATTAATTTGCTGCAAGTAGCCATGTTCCAACTTAATCGATGCTCCTAGCTGCACAATTTCTGGACTTTATAGAACTTTCCTGACATTATACCAACATGGTACACTTTTACCTTTCTTTCTTATTTCCAACAATATATATCTCAGTGATCCTCCAATTCTGGCGTCCAATCATCTCCATTGTCTATATCTTCAAGATAGTGGCCTAGACTTCAGCTGACTAAAGTCTTGGAAATTCTCCCCTCCCATTCCCCACCATAGATCTTCACCTCTCCACTCCTCTCCCCTCCTTCAAAATCTCCTCCCGGATCGAGATTGTGTCAAATCTCTTAGTGCGTCCATTTGAGTCGATAACTGACCTGTGGAATGGCTTGTGATGTTTTTATTACTTTAAAGCTTCCATATGCCATATTGTCATAGAAACTTGTAGAGTGAATCAACGTTTTAAAACATGCCCAGGTTATAATCCAGTTGTAAATATATTGCCTATTCCAGATATTTATCCTGATGATTAAACATAACTCCTTCTAGTGCTTTGATCTACTTTTCCCTGACCCTCTAAAACAAACAATGAGGAAAACATATGGAATTAATAAGCGGCTGATTGTGGATATTGCATAGTCCCGAGCCCCCACCCCCTGCTTGTAGCTGGTGCATTCCAAAGCCATGAGCTGGAGCCAGCCTCAGCCGAGAAGCACAGGCACATGATCCTCCCAGTGCTCACACTCAGAGAATCGCACACTCCCTTTCAGGTCACTATCTAGGACCATCTCAAAAGATGGGGACCTTGATCCAGCGCTTCACCGTGGCATCAGCCATGATTCTGGCAGTGCAGTGTCAACCCCAGTTCATGGAATACATTGAGAGAAGACTGTCTTCTTTTGAGGTAAGTCTGTGAATCCTTTCTAATTTGCAAAGAAGGAACCAGAATTTTTTTAAAGATTTATCGGTTTGTGGTCCGTGAGTTGTGGATTTGAGGATTTGTAGTTCACATTTCCGTTCACGAGCTCCATTTGCTTCCGTAGAAGGACTACATTTTCTTTGGTGACTGGAGTGAAAGCCTGACTGGTTATTTCAAGTACTGCAGAGCATTTGTATGAATGTTCAAATCCACATTAACACAAGGCCATGCCAACCATCTGGTGGACTGCTGGAAACTTCGAATATTTCACCGGTTGGTTTATTTGATGGTGTGTTAATGTTGATTTGAGCATTCACACAAATGCTATGAATGGCATGAAAAGGGACAGATCTTTTTGCAAATAAATTTAGTATCGTAATATGAGGAATAATATACAGTTACTTAAAAAAACTCTGATCTTTAAAATATCCAGAACAAACTAGTTACTGGAGAATCGGTTATCCTTGCAGGAGATTTAAAATGAACTTCCTAAATGATTTGAAACCAGGCGGCCCTTCAATAGCACTACACAAACATAATCAGATAAATGAATGTAGTAATGGGTCAATGTAAAGTTGCACTGTGTATCAAATGACAGTGAGAGGGTAAGTAATTTATAGAATAAAATAAACACAAGATGAGTTTGGGACTTACTTTCCTCAATTTGGAGTTGAACTGAGATAAACTGTCTTTGACATAAACAAGCAGTGTGCCAGGAATTTTTTTAAGATTGTATTCAGTCATTGTTTGCATTGGCTCCCTGGAATTTATATCTTCAAACCTCAGTTTTAACTCATAAGACAGATTTCCATTATATTATTTGATAAACAAAGAGCCTGGTGTGAAAGTGAGAAGTGTAAATTAAAAACAAACAGCACAATCCAATCAAATCTCTGGTCCATTATTCAAACATCATTGTGTGGGAAGGAACTAGGTATGTTACAAAACTTACCTTCAGCGGCGCTGCAGTTCTGTCACTGCCCGTTTGCGCAACTTTGGCGCCTTTGAGAGGGGGGGCGGGTTTAAAATGCGATATTTCGGCAGCCTATTCAAATCGATGTCTGTCAGGTAAATTAGCTGCTGAAGAAAAATCGCTTCGACTGCCATTTTATTAAGTTTATTAAATTTAGCGCTTTATAATTAAATTGTTGGAGTAAAATTAAAATCATCTTCAAATGCCGTCAACGCCGACAACGGGACGGATTTCACGCACGGGACAAGGCAAGGTACACCGTTTATTTTTTCATATAAACTTGCTTCTTAGGATGCCTTTAATAAAAATTTCAAGTTGCGAAAATGTGATTATGTAAATATATCAACCGGCAGTATTTTTCCTGCCGATATTGGGGTTTAATTCACTGCAACCCCAACGTTCCAAACCAGCGCGTTCATCAAAATCCCACTCGCAAGATGATTTAAATGCCCATTAATTTACAGGATTTAAACACTAAATTCCTTCCATTTGGCCTATAAATTCATGACAATGAGATTTAAAAATAATGTTATATTGTGAATTCTCGTGTGAATGTTATTTGAACATTTAGGCTTTTTAAAAATGTTAACCTTTTCTTAAGAAATGGATAGATGTTTAGATCTAGTAATTGAATTTTGTAATTAGCTACAATTGGTTAACTAACTAATTATATGCTTTAATTTCAGGTCATCTAAGTAAGATTGTTTCATATTTGTTTCAGAATGCTTCAATCTATAATAACTGAAAATTTCATTAAGTTCTCTTAATTTTAAGAAAATTATGGGCTTTTGACTGTCCTTGATCACAACTTTTGTGTTAAGTCAATGGAAAAGCAATAGGGAACAAGATGCTAATTTCCGAGTATGAAAATGGCCATAACTTTTTTAATACTGAAGATATGAAAGTGAATTAGGTGTCAAATTAAACTTCTTTCTGTGCTATATCTGATGGGATAAATTGCAGACGATTTTTAAAATCTCAAAAATTTGTAACATTGCTAAAGGAACTGCAGATGCTGGTTTAAATCAAAGATAGACACAAAATGTTGGAGTAACTCAGCAGGACAGGCCATATCTCTGGAGAGAAGGAATGGTTGATGTTTCGGGTCGAGACCCTTCTTCAGACTGATCTTGATATGTTTGGCAAAACAGGTGGGGCCGCAGTACTGGTCAACCAAAAATATTGCATAACATTCACTCAGCCTTCTTTGCATGATCCTTCCATGCACCAACCAACCGCCAGTCCATGAAACAGGATATGTGGAGTTGGAATCACTGAAGATTGCAGCGAAAGTAGCCATGACTGACTGAGACACAATCATAGACAAAACCATGATGACAGAGATCGATTGTCTGATTGAATGTTGCCAGAATAACAACCACAAGAAATTGCAGTGAATTGTGGACGCAGCCCAGACTATCACACAAGGCAACCTCCCTTTCATTGACTCCATTTATACCTCAGCAAGACCAGCAGCATAATCAAGGACGAGTCGCACCCTGGCCACTCCCTCTTATCCCCTCTCCTACACGGGAAAAAGGTATAGAAGTGTGAAAACGCACACCTCCAGATTCTGGAACAGTTTCTTCCCAGCTGTTATCAGGCAACTGAATCATCCTACCGCAACCAAAGAACAGTCCTGATCTACTATCTACCTCATTGGTGACCCTTGGACTAACTTTGATTGGACTCTTATAGCTTTAGCTTGCACTAAACGTTATTCCCTTATCATGTTTCTATAAACTGTAAATGGCTCGATTGTGATCATATATTGTCTTTTCGCTGATTGGATAGCACGCAACAAAGGTTTTTCACTTTACCCCGGTACACGTGACAATAAACTAAACTAAACAACCTTGCTCTCAACGTTAGTAAAAACAAGGAGCTGATTTTTTAAAAAAGTTTAGAGATACAGCGCGGAAACGGGCCCTTCAGCCCACCGAGTCTGAACCGACCAGCGATCCCTGCACATTAACACTATCCTACACACACTCGGGTCAATTTTACATTTACTACAAGCCAATTAACCTACAAACCTGTACGTCTTTGGAGTGTAGGAGGAAACCGAAGATCTCAAAGAAAACCCACGCTGGTCATGGGGAGAACGTACAAACTCTGTACAGACAGCATCCATTGTCAGGATCGAAATCGGGTCTCTGGTGCTGTTACGCCACCGTGCCGCCCTGGTTGTTGACTTTAGAAGAGGAAGCCAAGGATCCACAAACCTATCTGCATCGATGCATCAGTGGTAGAGAGTCGACAACAACACGTTCCAGGGCTTGCATATCTCTGAAGATTTGTCCTGGACCCAGCACATTGGAGCAATCATAAAGAAAGCCCATCAATGCTTCTACTTCTTTAGGAGATTAAGGAGATTTAGTTTAATGACAAATACTCTTTTGAACCTGGACAGGTGTATGGTGGAGAGCACATTGACCAGCTGCATCACAGCTTGTTTCGGCAACTCGAACACTCAGGAATAATGGAGAATACAAAAAGCGGTAAACACTTCCCACTCCATCATGGATACTGACCTCCCCACCATCGAAGGGATCTCTAAAAGGCACTACCTCAATAAGGTAGCCAGCAAAATCAAGGACCCACACCACCTTGGCCACGCTCTCATTTCACCCCTGCCATCGAGAAGAAAATACAGGAGTCTGAAACTAGGATGTCCAGGATCAGGAACAGCTTCTTCCCTGTAGCCATCAGGCTATTGTACCAACTCCAGTAAACTATAAACTACGAACTGTGTTGGTTGCACTAGGGACTTTGGGCTCTGTTTGGTTTTACACTACAACATTGTGTTTTTTTAATTGAACGTTGTTTTGTATGTTTACCATGTTATTTATTCGGTACTGTGTTTACAAACCTGTTGTGTGCTGCAAGTAAGAATGTCATTGTTCCGTTTCGGTACATACGATAATTAAACATTGATCCTTATTAGTTGCAGATCGTGGAGACAAACTATCCACTAACATTTTCTATAAACGGGCAGGTACCTTAACAACACCTCTTCCACTTCTCTCTTGTAAGGATTCTATCCCTTTCTCCCAGTTTTTGTCCGCCACATCTATTATCAAGATGAAGTCTTCCATTACAGGACATCTGAAATGTCCTTTTTTCAGGAGACATAGCTTTCCTACTACTGTGGTTGATGGATCCCTCTCTTGAATTGCTTTCATTTCTCCAATCTCTGATCTCTCCCCATCTCCTTGCATGCAGAGGAGATAGAGCTCCCTTGGACCTCGCCGTTCACCTCACTAGCCTCCACATCCAGCACATCGTCCTTCATCATTTCCACCATTGAGTTTCCACCATTAGCCACATCTTCTTCTCCCATCCCTTTGCACCTTCCATTGGGACCAGTCCCTCCGTAACTCCCTGGTCCTCTCCTCCCTTCCCGTGCATTCTTCCCTAAACCACTTCTCTCTGCAACTATTGGAGGTGCAACAGTTCAATTTAGTTTATTGTCACGTGCCGAGGTACAGTGAAAAGTTTTTGCTGCGTGCTAACCAGTTAGTGGAAATAAAATGCACGATTACAATCGAGCCATCCACAGTGTACAGATATGTGATAAGCGGTATAATGTTTAGTACAAGGTAAAGCCAGTAAAGTCTGATTAAAGTTGTTCTTGCACCTCCTCATTTGCATTTGCACCTCTCTCCTTCCAACCCACCCTCAGTCCTTTTATTTTGTCCACTTATCCGTACGCTCCTTGCAGATCCCCAAAGCCCATTTGGTTCCTACTCATCTTTCTGGTTGTACTACCCATGGAGTAACTCAGTGGGTCAGGCAGCATCTCTGGAATAACAGGGATAGGTGATGTTTCAGGTGGGGTTGGGTCAGGACTTCAACTGGTCCCTGTCTCAACCCTCCTCATCTTCTCCTTAAACTGTCTATTCTCCTTCTCCACTCTTTGCTTGATGCAGGACCTCAACCTGAAATGTTGACAATTCCTCCTGCCCCCCCCCCCCCCATGCCATCCCCCTCTTCCACCCCCACACAGCTGCTCAACTCACTGAGTTCCTCCAGCAGATTGCTTGTTATCCAGATTTCAGCATCTGCAGCCTCCTGAGATTCCTTGGATACAGGCCATCAGCACCAGAGGACTAGACTGAGTGCAATATAGGATGATCTTTGTATGATGTGATATGTTTTCCTTTTCACTTTGTCCAACCACAATCTGTTGAGGAAAGAGGTATTGCAAGTGGAAATAAAACTTTTTTTAACACTGACTGTCAAAGATCAGTTCATTGAGCAAAGAAAGGTATTTTCAGTTCATCATCATCTTTGGGAAGTGTACAAGATTATAGAAGGAGGCAATTTACCCTTTGTGCTTTTTAAGTCAATTTGAAAGATTTATCCACTTTCCTGCCTTTAATTGAAGGTTGGGTAACTTCTTTGTATATCCAATTTCTTTTGGAAATTTTCCATTGACTTTGCATCCACAAACTTGTCATGCATTCAATAATTGAAAGGAGATCTCCCATCTCTTATTTAATTATTTCCTAAACCATCTTCTTTGCCACTGATAGTAATATTGGAGGCTTGAAGGATTCTAAAGACACAGTAAAAATCTTGAATTTTATACTGCCTCACCCTAACATGACACAAACAGTATTTATTTAGAGTCAAGAAACATGTGGTGACTTTGAAGAGTAAAACATCGCAAGGCCTCTTTTTGTCACAAGGAAGTATGGAACTATGTAGAACCTAGGATCTAGGCAATTTAAGTCATACTGAGCAAGGAGGACATTAAAAATCAAGGTGCATAAGAGGTCAAACTTGGAGCATGAAACACCGAGGGTTTATATGGCTGAAGGAGGTTAAAACACTTGTCTGGTTTTGGAAACAAAAATAAGAAATTAAATTTGACTCCGTGAGAGTCAAGAAGCCAACATGACATTGAGCGCTGGAAAGATGACTGACTGGGACTTCATATGTAGGGATGCGTGTAACAAAGGCTTGGGTGGGCTCACATTCACTGAGGGCACTAGGAGAGAGAATGGCTTAGATACCATTCGATTAATTGAATCTAGAGATGACCTTGGAAAGATTTAGAAGCAGGTGGGCTGAGACTGGAAAAGACTCAACTTGAACTGCAACATAGATGATATATCACGAATAACCCTCCACGTGTACCTCCTACAGGATCGAATTACGGTCTGGTACGACCAAACGCAGAGGTACTCCTCAGAATACAGAGAGTTCAAAAACCAGATCCTTGGTCTTGTTGAAAGCCTGGATAAGGAGAAAGAGGAGCAAAGAAGCAACCTTGAAATAGCAACTTCCCGGATTGAACGCCTGGAGCGGGAGTTAGACTATTTGGAGAACAGAAATCCAGCACCCACCTGCTTGGAGATGGAGGAGAAGATTATCAATCAAACTGCTGAAACCACTCAGGAAAAGAAGAAGCGCAAACAGAAGGTGACAGGTAAGAGATGATTGATAGTAACTTAGAAATTGGCGATCACAGTTATCTGGTAGTGAAAGGGCTGATCACTACCTGAGGCCACAACCAGGGAGTACAGGGCATCCTGAAACTAAGACTTAGCTGTGCTGAACACTCCCCACTACTAATTCCCCACCCGATCACTGATCACATCCATTACACTCTCACCTGCCCGTGTAACCACGGCAACATTCTTTCCCATGAATATTTCCCATCTTCGATAATCTTTTTCGTACCCATCCAAAAATACATTTTCTCACTACTGATTACTCCCATTTGCAACCTTCTCCCCACCACTACATTTGCAGCCCCCACTTCATATTGGATTGATAGGTATCCTCAGTATTTTTTCCCCAATAGGTGCCAGTCATTTGTTTTTTGTTTTTTTTTGTATCAAAAAAGAATTTATTTAAATTCCAACATGATACAAAAAACAAAAAAACAAACAAAAACGTGGTGACAGATAATACCACCCTCTCCAACACCACCCGGGCACGGATCTAGCTCGGGCAAAGCCCTCTTCCGCCTGGCGCCGTGACTCGTGGATGGCCAGCTTGGCCAGGCCTAAGAGCAACCTAACCAGGACATCATCAGCCCTGCCCACTCCCTAGATCCCATCACCAGTCCTTCGGTCGCTGACAGCAGAGCCACTCCTCCCCCTACGGACCCTAGGTGGAGTGGCGGTGAGTCTTTTGTTTTGGTAGGCATGGTCTTGAGGCCTACTGTCGACCCAGTGTATTTAATGCATGCCTATGTGGCCAACTAATGATTAGACCTGTTGGCCCACAGACAAGCTGTGTGCAAGTCTCATTAAAGTCCCAAATGCCATGTCACTAATCCTGGAGGTGCCCAAGCAGTAAAAGTGATAACCTTAAACAGATACTTCGGGGAAAATCCAAAGAGTAGATAATGCAGATGCTACGAATCTGAAATGTCAGAATGGCCACAACACAGATGGAGCCCACGAGATCCCTCTGGCTCTGTGGAAGAACGACTCATCTAATCCCACTCCACCGCCTTCCCCTCACAGCCTTGCAAGTTCTTTCCTTTTAGATATTTATCCATCTCTGTTTTAAACAACGCGGTCAAATCAGCCTACTCTGCAACTCCTGGCAAAGCATTCCCGATCCAAACTATCCACAGTGAAAACAGATTTCTCCTTGTTCTTTCAATCTCAGCTGCAGACCAGCACATCTCTCATATGTCAACTTTGGCACTTTGCCAATTATCTTTATGACATGCCCCCACCCCCATGTGCCCCCCTGGTTCTTGAACCCCTTCCGTCAATAGATTTACTTCATCTGTTTCAGATTCTTTCTCAAATTAATTTGTTCCAAAAATAACCCCAGCTTCTTCAGTCTCTCCACAATTGGACTTGAAGCGACAGATTCAGCAGTATGTTCATGATTCTAATGATAAGGTATAGCATATAAATGCCTATGTTAAATTGTGCTCAATTATTTTTCCCCATTGGTATCAATGGGCTGAGGAGATGTTTTCTGTTTCCCTTCAATTAGCAGCAAATTTTCATTTCATCCCTTTGATCTTTTCACTCTGTCCTTTCCAGAATGTGCAGAAATGGTCTTCAACATTAAAGCAATGAAAATAGTCAAGAGGTTGGAGAGTGCTGTTGGCCTTTGGACCAAGGACCTCATGTCAGACTCTGAGAAGGTGTACATCTTTGACGGTGTAAGTAGCGATACAATCTATGAATTCACAAGACTGAAGGACTTCACCGATTTCACTGGCTTGATTAAAGGAAAGAAAATCAAACTGCCCCATCCGTGGGCAGGCACGGGCCACATAGTGTACAGAGGCTTTTTATATTACATCAGAAGTGAGCCTCAGTTTCAGGTGATCAAATTTGATCTGAAGAACCAGACGGTGTCAGACAGTGGCATGTTCCCTGCCGAGCGGCAGATCCCAGTGTACGGCCTCTCGCCATACAATTACATCGACCTGGCGGCGGACGAGAATGGTTTGTGGGCCATATACGCCACCAGGGAGAACGATAAGCACATCTGCCTGGCTAGGCTGGATCACAGAACGCTGGACATTGAGCAGATGTGGGATACTCCGTGTCCCACTGAGAACGCCGAAAATGCCTTTGTCATCTGTGGGACGCTTTACGTGGTGTACAACAGCAAGTTACGCAGCCGCTCACGCGTCCAGTGTGTCTACGATGTCACTGATATGGTGAACACTGATCAGGCCCCACTGCTGTACTTCCCCAAGCGATTCGGATCAGTCGCCAGCATCAAGTACAACCCAAAGGAGAAGCAGCTGTACAGCTGGGATGACGGGAACCAAATAATATACAGGCTGACTCTGAAACTGAAATCAGAACTGTAATACTTTGCTCCTCAATACAATTTATTAACAGGAGGACTGGGCAGTGAGACCCTCCTCAAAGGCAGTAGGAACCCGTAAGGTGGATAATATGACAATATTTTCAGATGTTTTTTGTAGCTAATTTTCCCTGCCTCTGTTTAAGTACCCTAACCTTACAATGTTAAAGCCTGCCATATCATTAAAGAAGAACATTATAATTAACTGCATTCATATCACTGGCAATGTGTTGCATTTGTTGCATCAAGAGCATTGCACAGAGATATGAACAGCAGTAGTCATGCTATAGCTGCACGGTGGATGGAGTAGCGTATGTTGTACAGCAGAGGAATAGAAGTACAACAAACACATTCACACAAAACCAGGCACTGCATTTAATATAACAAGCACTGGAGTTTTCTGTGAATGTATTCATGAGTTCAGATGCCAAATAAGTACTCTCAAATGAAGGACAAACGTTAATACAGTGGCTTTCAAGACATTCCAAAACCATTCCCAACCAATGAAGTAATTTTGTAGACTGTTGTGATGTAGGAAATGCAGAAGCCACTGTAACGCAACAGTATCTCATGAGTAGCAATGACCATACAATCTGTTTTATAGCATGCTTGTAGGTCAAACATTATACCCGACTGGGAGGGTAAAAGAATATATCTGCAAAAGGTAGTTCCTAATATTCTACGTCCCACAACATGGCCTGAATCTCCAACTGGATTATTTGCTTAGGTTTCTGAAGAATGAGTTCAATCCAGAGCCCTCAGACCCAGAGACAAGAGAGTTCTACCACAGAGACATTGCTGGCACCGACGGCTTGGATAATTTCAAGCTCATCTGAAATAAATACAGAGAGATATTAAGAGATCTCAATGTAATTAATTACTTTATCAAATGAAACCTTTGAATGTGGCATTGAACTCAAACTGCCCTGTATCTCAAGCCTCATGTTAATTCAATTTAGCACTTCTGATTGTTTAAATACAAGGTGATTTCTTGGTTCAGCTGTTCAGGAGCTCTTCATGCATTCCAAATGTCATTGAATCTTCACTGTAACGTTATCTTTGACTAGACCTCAATTCCAGACATTGTTGGGTACTATACAGTACCTTTATCCTAGATACTGCCAATGATTAGACCTCATCCCTATTGCAATCATGGGCTCGAACTGTAACATAGGTCTACACTGCCACATCTCCATCCCAGACAATGCCATGAACTAGATGTCTGTCCAAATTCTTTGTGGTGTGGACCAAACACTGTCATGGACTGAAATCCTTTTCAAAATGGTCTGATAAGACACCACCACCCACCCACACCTCCCAATACTGATATTGTCATGAACTATTCCTACAACTCTGTCATGGACTAGATCTTTAAGCCAGATACTTTTAGTGACTGATTGTCCAACACAGGCACTGTCATTATTAATAACCTTTGTGACAGATACTGTCAAGGACTATATACCTCCTCCCAGATACTACTGTATCACTGACTGGGCCTAGTCTTTATCGTGGACTAGGACATGTAAAGCAGATACTGTCATAAGCAAGTGCTCAATAACATATAATGAAAATGAACAGCAGATGCAGGTTTGAACCAAAGATAGACACAAAATGCTGGAGTAACTCAGCGGGTCAGGCAGACAAGAATCTGAAGAATGGTCCCAACCCAAAACATCACCTGTCCATTTTCCCCAGAGATGGTGCCTGACCCGCTGAGTTACTCCAAAATTGTGTGTCTAACAATAACAGACATGGTCTTTAACTAAACGTCCTCCCATCAAGTCAAGTCAAATCAAGTTTATTCGTCACATACACATGCGAGATGTGCAGTGAAATGAAAAGTGGCAATGCTTGCGGATTGTGCAAAAAAAACACAAAACAGAATGGAACAGAATCACATATTCACATATTACATATTTGTGGGAGGAAGAAAAAGGAAAAACAGCAATTTAAAAAAGACACCACACAACAGTGAATTGGTCCAGTAAAGTTAGTCCCTGGTGAGATAGAGGTTTACAGTCCTAATGGCCTCTGGGAAGAAACTCCTTCTCATTCTCTCCGTTTTCACAGCATAGCAACGGAGGCGTTTGCCTGACCGTAGCAGCAGGAACAGTCCGTTGCAGGGGTGGAAGGGGTCTCCCATGATCTTATTGGCTCTGGAGTTGCACCTTCTGATGTATAGTTCCTGCACGGGGGGCGAGTGAAGTTCCCATAGTGTGTTCGGCCGAATGCACTACTCTCTGCAGAGCCTTCTTGTCCTGGGCAGAGCAGTTCCCAAACCTAATCGTGATGTTTCCGGACAAGATGCTTTCCACAATAAATGTGATGTTGCGTTGGTATTTCTCTAATGCTGGGAAACCTGTTAGTTATGGTAGGCCACATGGGTTTCTGTTGTGTCTTTTCATCTCATGGATCTGAACATAAATTGACATCCTGGAATGTTATTCATGGATAGTAAATTATTCTGCTGTGGCTAAGTAGGGTCATCAATACTCAAAAATCAAAGGACATATCGTCACTCTGGCAAGGCACTGAGCTCAATACCCTAGCATTGGGCAGACTTCTCAGTACCCTGCCACTGTCCTCATCTTGAGTACCCTTCTGCTGGACACAAGCATAAAATTCCTATCACTCATCTAGCTTCATAATAGCCTGACAGTGAACGTGTCTTTAATACCTTGACATTGGATTCACCAATGGCATTGAAAAACCCAATTGATACCCTGTTGCTGAGCTAGTTCCTTGCTACTCTGCCACTGGGCTCATCCTTAGTATCCTGGCATGGACTTTCTCATTGATACTAAAATATAAAATTCATTTTCCTCCACAACCCAAGTATTAATTGAGTGAATTATCAGTTGATGTCACATTTACACCATCACACTGTTGTAATGTCAACTAATTTACAATATTTATCTTGATTATACTCCCCATTAACTATATTACTTTATTGTATAATCATTATG
The DNA here is from genome assembly GCA_038087875.1 of Malacoraja senta. NCBI lineage: Eukaryota > Metazoa > Chordata > Chondrichthyes > Rajiformes > Rajidae > Malacoraja > Malacoraja senta. Next base: position 35,778,611 of record CM075981.1, on the reverse strand, counting down.
TAGATTTTGTAGTTATAGTTGTCTGCACTAATAATAATCAGTAATTGTGAGACTGGCTGATTTAAGAAATTAAAATGCTCTGCATTCCATACCATTTATAGACTGAGAATGGAAGTTTTTCTGTTAGATTTAGTTTAGTTTAGTTTAGAGATACAGCATGGAAACAGGCCCTTCGGCCCACCTGGTCCACACCAACCAGCGATCTCTGCACATTAACATGATCCTTCACACATTAAGGTCAAATTTACATTTACACCAAGCCAATTAACCTACAAACCTGTACGTCTTTGGAGTGTGGGAGGAAATCGAAGATCTCTGAGTAAACCCACGCAGTCACGGGGAGAACGTACAAACTCTGTACAGATAGCACCCGTAGTCAGGATCAAACCCACGTCTTTGGCGTTGAAAGTGCTGTAAGGCAGCAACTCTCCCACTGCACCACTGTGCCGCTCTAGATGTAAGTTCATAGTATTAAGGGATAATATAGAACAGAAGGAATCGATTTGGCCCAGCTCTCTGAAGAAGCCATCCTATTTGTCCCAATATCCCACTCTTACCCATTTATTTCTCTTTTCCAATAAATATGTACTGTCCAAGTATACATTATCTGAGAGTTAATGAGGCCATCCCCCACATATCTTCAGGCACTGCATCCTCAATCATAAGAGCTCAATGCATACTTATCTTCATTTCCCATTTTTCACAATTATTTTCAACATTATTTTCCGTAGATAACATCAGTTATTCCTTACCTTCTTTCATACCAAACACTTTCATAACATAGAACAGTCATTTTTTCCCCTCATTGCAGAACAGCTTTAGCTTCTCTGATTTGTCCATATAAACAAAGCTTCATTGACGGTAAAGCCTTACAATCTGTACCACGAGGAAGACAAGGACATCGGGCACAGCAACACATGCAGGTTCTCTGTCAAGTTATGTCAAGTTAAATCAAGTCAAATTGACTTTCAATGAAAATATTTCTCACAGCTGCACCACAGGCACATAGACTCAGACAAACACACAAACATTTACGTTATAATAAATTATACATTACACATAAAAGTTCTAAAAGAAGATGCAAAAATACAAGATATATTATCCAAATATATTGCTGTTCTTCCTTTTCACTGGGTCGAAATCCTGAAACTCTCATCCCAACAACAATGTTGGAGTATCTTTATTGGAAGGACAATGATCTTAGAAGTGTTGTTGAATGCCTTCACCATACTTGCAAACCCAACGGTCATGGAATGATTAATGAACATGACTACTCTTCCACTGCAGAGCGGTAAGCATCCATCGCAACCCGCGTGCTCCTGTCAAATTTCCAACAGCTTACATGATGGGTAGGAAGGAACTGCAGATGCTGGTTTACACCGAAGATGGACACAAAATGCTGGAGTATCTCAGCGGGACAGGCAGCATCTCTGGAAAGAAGAAATTGGAGACGTTTTGGGTCGAGACTCCTCTTCAGACATTGAAGAAGGGTCTCGACATGAAACATCACCTATTCCTGCTCTCCAGAGATACTGCCTGTCCCTCTGAGTTACTCCAGCATTTTGTGTCTAGCTTCCATTATGGCGATGGAACCCAGGTATCACAATGATCCAGTAATTCTTCATTAGCACATTCCTACGATTGTTGGAGCACTGACCTACAGGAGTGGTAACACTGCATTGAGCCACACTCCCGATCGATCACTATCACAGACCCAATTCATTTCCTGTCACCTGGCAGCAGCCCTTTGGTTTGACCTGGATGTGTTTCCATAAATTTGGCAAGACCAAGGCATCAATGGTAGAGGCAGCAATTATTGCCCGTCCTCAGCAGCTCTGCAACTGAATGGTCTGCTGGCCAATCGTGAAGAACTTAAAAGTCAACCACAATGATTGGTCTGGAATTATATACAGGTTGTAACATGTTGGGACGACAGATATCCTCCCTCAAAGGACATAAGTGATCTTGGTGCACTTTGCTCACTTTCTCAGTCGTGTGGTTTTCTAGGTGGAAGCCAACTGATGCAACCTTGGCTGGGAGTCAGTGCTTTATTCAAAATCTTTATTGTCAGGATAAAGTCTTTCAAATTTCCAGACCTTGTTAATTCTACCAACTTTAAAGAATGGTGTTGAGAGGGAAAAATAGATCAGCCATGATCAAGTGGCAGAGTAGACACGATGGGCCGAATGGCCTAATTCTTCTCCAATGTCGTATATATGGAATTTTAGAAAGCATTAAACACTTATAGGTTAAACACTTATAAATTAATAGAATTGAATTTACAACTCATGTTAATCTTGAAACCAATATTGGTGGGAGGAGGGAGTTCGCCCATACAAAGTTAGCAGCAGGTATTGGCTGGAGAACTGTCACAGTCATGATCTGTCTACTCTACATACGTCAAGTTCATGTCGAATTTATTGTCACATGTACCAATTAAGGCCAGTGATCTTTGAGTTACCATACAGCCATACTAAGTAAGGAGTAACAATATACAGCCACATAAAATAAAGTTTAACATAAACATCCACCACAGCGGAATCCACATTCCTCACTGTGATGGAAGGTAATAAAGTATTAGCTGCACATGTTCTATCCCCCTCACTAAAACGTTGTAACTAAGCTGTAAGTATATGTTTGCACATTTATGAACCATTTCTAGAGTTAAAGCCAATGTTTGCAGCTTTATTCTAATACCACTATTATTTACTTGGTGGTGAATTGATCAGTGGAGTGCCGCAATAACCAAGAAATAATGACAATGCAATTCCATAGGAATGCTTCAAGGAACATTCCCTGTACTCTGTAACATGTAGTGCAGATATTTTCCCTTCCCTTTTGTCACTGTTTTTAAGCAGACCAGCAGAACTCAAGCAGTTCACAATTCACAAACATCCTTCCAATTATGAGCTCTGCTGCTTCCTTTGGGTCAAAAACATGCAGATCCACAGCTGGGCTTCCCAGTAACACAACAACATCTGGATTAAAGTACATGATATGGTTGTTTTTGTAAAAAATTAAGTTTATAAAGAAAACCAGCATTTCTCCAACCTTAAAATAACTTCTCCCCAATAACTTTCCACAATGCCTGATACTTCTTGGACACCCCCTCTCCTTTTTCCTCTCTGCCCATAACTGCCTGGTCCCACTATGTGGAGTTCCTTCCCTCAACTCTCTACCTCCCTCTTTATCTTTTGTTTTCATCATTTTTTGGCACCTTGGAATCTCACAAAGAACTGTATTGAGAGGACTGTCGTTTTCACTTATTGAAATGATTTAGACTTTGGAAACAAAACTACAACCTCTAAATTTACAGCAGGCACAAAATTTGACGTATAGTTGGGTGTAAAATGAATCGAAATGAATTTACACAATCTAGCCACAGACAGATGGAACTTCACAAGGTTAGATTCAAGGAGTGTTAATTTGTAAACATAAGGAGTCTGTCAGCAAAAGTACCTTTTTCGTGCAATGAGAAACATAGTGCCAGTGCACACTAACCGGGCACACACCTCACAGCCACTGTCCGCACCAGCCACACAGCTACACCAAACTCATTTGGCCATAAAGATACCAAGGCACTGGCAGATTCACTGCCACAGCCCCATCATGAAGTGAAGAGGTTGCAAGCAACAAGTAGGCTGCAGTTGATGAGAAGTAATGACCTACCTACCTACCCACTAGCTGCTCTGATGGGAGAAGACAAACTCTTTCCACATGAGGAAGGTGAAAACCAGGGCCATCACTGTAAAATAGTCAATGTATTGCAAACCGCCTTCACACTGCCTGAGAGACTTTTTGCTGTTTGCAAATGTTGCTAACAATCACCGAAATGGTGGAAATGATTCAGAAATATACAATAAAAAAGTAATGAAATAAATTAAAAATGAAACTGCTTTCATTGTTTAAAAAGATAAATATACATTGAAAGAAAGAAAACTAGATAAAAATACTTTCATGACATCTTTTTAACAAAGGTTAGCAACCCCATTCACAGATTCGAGGCCAACAGATATGTCAGCTATTGTTGGCATGAAGCTAAGCGGATGGACATGAAGTGTGTCCAGACTATCCATTCAACAAGTTGCCCAAGACTCAACTGTGAGTCCGGGGAGAGCGAGAGATCGTTTGTACACACGTAGCCTCCAGGGTGTTCCCAACATAGTCTCTGGCACTTAAGGCAGCTACTGCCTTAAGTGCCAGAGACCCGGGTTCGATCTCGACAACAGATGCTTGTCGGTACAGAGTTTATACATTCTTCCTGTGATCTGCGTGAGTTTTCTCCGAGATCTTTGGTTTCCTCCCACACTCCAAAGACGTACAGGTTTGTAGGTTAATTGGCTTGTGTCAAATGTAAATTTGTCCCTAGTGTGTGTAGGGTAGTGTTAATGTGTGGGGATCGCTGGTGAGCCGATGGGCCTGTTTCCATGCTGTATCTCTAAACTAAACTAAACATCGGCTGCAGGAGGGGCATAAATGAGGCCGGAGGAGGAGAGGGACGTCGGTTCGCTGAACAATCTAGACAGAGGCGACAGCTGAAAGCCCTGCAGCAGCCTGGCGCTAGTCTGGATTGGATGCTGATCAGAGCTTGTGGATCAGACTTTAGAAATGGTGTCAAAACTGGTACCTCGAAAATAAACCCGAAAAAAAAAATGTGTTTTACACATGTGACAATAAAGCACCATTGAACTGTCAGTGTTAACACAAACTCTGTGGCTGGACAACAATGAACCACTGGCTGGTCAGCAGTGCATCCCAATTGATGACAATTGCATTTCACTAGAAACCAGATCTGATCTGTTCTCCAAACCAAACCAGTTTGCCAATTGTTCACTTGTCACTCTGATCATCAGAGTTCACTCCATGAAGTTGGGCTAGCAGGAAGCATACCTGGGTGATAAGGTATCCTGCAGATGGTACACAAAGGTTTCCCTGCAGTGGTCCCTGGATCATGCTGATGTTTGTGGAGGCAGAAAGAGAGTTATTGTTTCAGGTCAGTGACTCTTCATCAAACCCACAATGATAACTTTGTTTCTTCATCTATGCTGCCTGACTTGCAGAGTATTTCCACCACTTTTTCTTTTTATTTCAGATTCGCAGCATCTGCAGCTTTGTACTTCACATGGCTAACATTGTCCTGATTTTGACACATTTGCACCTCTCTGGTTGGATGGACTGTCTGAAGTCTTGACAATCATATTTAAAGATTTTGAAAGGGCAGGTTCTATGAAAGGTACCTGCTCCCAAACCAGTTCCTATCATTAACCTAGCTTTACTGATACAGGGAAAGACTATAGGAAGGAACTGCAGATGCTGGTTTACACAGAAGATAGACACTAAATGGTGGAGTAACTCAATGGGTCAGGCAACATCACTGGAGGAAAGGAATAGGTGACATTTTGGGTCGAGACCCTTCATCAGTCTGAAGAAGGGTCTCGACCTGAAATGTCACCTACTCCTTTCCTCTTGAGTTGTTGCCTGACCCGCTGATTTACTCCATTTTGGGACATGTCGCGGGGTGACGCCTGTATGGTCATGAGTAGTCACCCAAAGAGTCGTACCTTTTACTGGTCGGCGCTAGATTTTCAACATGTTGAAAATTTTCGGCGACCTGCTGCAACTATGACGGGTGCCGGCAAGTCGCCGAAAAAATAGCGTAAGTGGGACAGGCCCTTAAAGCTGTTAAAAGATAAAGACTTATGAAAAGTTTCCGACTTTCAACAACAATTACAAGAACTCTGTAAAGCACATCCCCAAAGTGGTTCCACCTTTAATATTGAGCAATATTACTTGATTATATCACTTCCAGGCACTCACCACGACATTTGCATGCACAGCAGGAGCCAGCAACTTCTTCCAAAGGTCAGCAACCTTCTGTGAAGCAAAGGAAACTCTAAATATGTAACTCAGTTTCATGCATGGACTCAGCCAGCTACTTAATTTGAATGGTCAATAAAGAAAAAGAAAGGCTTGCATTTCTATTACACCCTTGAGTGCTTAGGGCCTCCCGAAGTACTTCCAGTGATGTTCTCCTGAAGGTAGTTATGGAAACGCAGCTGCTAAAAAGTCCACAGGAAGCGTTGACAAACAAGAATGTGATAATGACTAAATAATGTTTTAGTGGTATCAATTGAGGTCTAAGTATTGGTCAGAACATTAGACGAAACTTGCTTAATATCCATGTTATCACATTCTAACTATTGTTTAAATAACTTAATCATTAGAGATACAGCGCAGAAACAGGCCCTTCGGCCCTCCGAGTACGTGCCGACCCCCACACATTAACACTATCCTACACACACGAGGGACAATTTACATTGATACCAAGCCAATTAACCTACAAACCTGTACGTCTTTGGAGTGTGGGAGGAAATCGAAAATCTCGGAGAAAACCCACGCAGGTCATGGGGAGAACGTACAAACTCTGTACAGACAGCATCCGTAGTCAGGATGGAACCCGGGTCTCTGGCCCTATGAGGTAGCAACTCTACCGCTGTGCCACAGTGTCTTATCAAAATTTACTTCCTTTCCTCTACATTTGGAAGCATCAAATTCAAACGTCACAAATTCAGTAAATGCAGCCCACAAGCAGAAGGATAGAGCAGTCCCATAAGTTATGAGTTTCCAGAAGTACCATTATGCAATTGAATTTGCTTTGAATTTGCATGAAAGAATATCGCGTAATGAACACTGGTTTAGGAGCAGCTGAGAAATGCAATCATTACAATATATACGGTGTGAGCTTGTTTTCATGAGCTAGGAGAGCATGAGACCACCTATAAACATTTGGCATTACAAGTGCCTTTTAAGAGCATTGCCAATGTAAGAAACAATCATTGTATTCTTTTCAAACTGAAAGATGCCAAAATAAGCGGCTTATGAGCCTCTGATATATGGTGGGTAACGAGTAGAAAATGTCTCCTTTTTACCTGGGTTTGATCAAGGATCAAATAAAATAATTGTGGCCTCTTTACTTTGAAGTTATGCTTTAATATTTATGAATGATTTTCTCAACGTGATGTAAATGAGGCCTGGATCTGAAACTTACCTCTGCCTAAGGATGCAAGCAATCAAAGCTACGCCATTGAAGTGGGAATAAGTAAATATATAGAAACATAGAAAATAGGTGCAGGAGTAGGCCATTTGGCCCTTTGAGCCTGCACCGCCATTCAATATGATCATGGCTGATCATCCAACTCAGTATCCTGTACCTGCCTTCTCTCCATACCTCCTGATCCCTTTAGCCACAAGGGCCACATCTAACTCCCTCTTAAATATAGCCAATGAACTGGCCTCAACTACCTTCTGTGGCAGAGAATTCCACAGATTCACCACTCACTGTGTAAAAAATGATTTTCTCATCTTGCTCCTAAAAGATTTCCCCCTTATCCTTAAACTGTGACCCCTTGTTCTGGACTTCCCCAACATTGGGAATAATCTTCCTGCATCTAGCCTGTCCAACCCCTTAAGAATTTCGTAAGTTTCTATAAGATCCCCCCTCAATCTTATAAATTCTAGCGAGTACAAGCCGAGTCTATCCAGTCTTTCTTCATATGAAAGTCCTGCCATCCCAGGAATCAGTCTGGTGAACCTTCTCTGTACTCCCTCTATGGCAAGAATGTATTTCCTCAGATTAGGAGACCAAAACTGTACGCAATACTCCAGGTGTGGTCTCACCAAGACCCTGTACAACTGCAGTAGAACCTCCCTGCTCTTAAACTCAAATCTTTTTGCTATGAATGCTAACATACCATTCGCTTTCTTCACTGCCTGCTGCACCTGCATGCCTACTTTCAATGACTGGTGTACCATGACACCCAGGTCTCGTTGCATCTCCCCTTTTCCTAATCGGCCACCATTCAGATAATAGTCTACTTTCCTGTTTTTGCCACATTTATCCACATTATACTGCATCTGCCATGCATTTGCCCACTCACCCAACCTATCCAAGTCACCTTGCAGCGTCCTAGCATCCTCCTCACAGCTAACACTGCCCCCCAGCTTCATGTCATCCGCAAACGTTGAGATGTTGCATTCAATTCCCTCATCCAGATCATTAATATATATTGTAAATAGCTGGGGTCCCAGCACTAAGCCTTGCGGTACCCCACTAGTCACTGCCTGCCATTCTGAAAAGGACCCGTTTACTCCTACTCTTTGCTTCCTGTCTGCCAGCCAGTTCTCTATCCACATCAATACTGAACCCCCAATACCGTGTGCTTTAAGTTTGCATACTAATCCCTTATGTGGGACCTTGTCGAAAGCCTTCTTTGTAAAGTAATTCCAAGTGCGCTTTGGACAACTTTGACAAGATCCACTAAATATTAACTGCAGTTGAAACAAAAACTAGCAATGTTACAAAATTTTGAGATTTAAAAAATAAAGTCTGCAATTTATCCCATCAGATAAAGCATAAAAAGAAGTTTAATTTGACACTTAATTCACTTTCATATCTTCAGTATTAAAAAAGTTATGGCCATTATCATACTCAGAAATTAGCATCTAGTTCCCTATTGCTTTTCCATTGACTTAACACAAAAGCTGTGATCGAGGACAGTTAAAAGCCCATAACTTTCTTAAAAATTATGATAACTGAAAGAAATTTTCAGTTATTATAGATTGAAGCATTCTGAAACAAATATGAAACAATCTTACTTAGAAGACATGAAAGTAAAGCATATAATTAGTTAGTTACCTAATTGTAGCTAATTACAAAATTCAATTACTAGATCTAAACATCTATCAATTTCTTAAGAATAGATTAACATTTTTAAATAGCCTGTGTCCAAATAACATTCACACAATAATTCACAATATAACATAATTTTTAAATCTCATTTTCATGAATTTACAGGCCAAATGGAAGGAATTGAATGTTTAATACCTGTAAATTAATGGGCATTTAATTCATCTTGCGAGTGAGGATTACTGGAACGCGATCTTTTGGAACGTTGATTTGCGGTGAATTTAACCCCGTATTGGCATGAAAAATACTGCCGTTAATTCGGGGAATAAAATCACCGTGTCGCATGAAAAAATGTGAATTAAAGGCTTCTTAAGAAGCACTTTTATACATTTAAAGAAAGCACTTTCGTTTGCCTGTCCCATGCGTGAAATCCGTCCCCGTTATCGGCGTTGACGCTTCAGGAGCTGATTTTAAAATTATTGTAGCGCTGACATTGACGATTTAATAAAAATAAAAAATTCACAAATCGCCACTAGGAACGATTCATCAGCCAACGCTTGTACTCCAACACAATATTAACTTGGACAAGGGAGGAGAAACCCGCGTTTTAACCCCGCCCCCCCTTAAAGGCGCCAAAATCGCGCACACGGCCAGTGGCAGAATTACAGCGCGACTGAAGGTAAGTTTTGTAACATACCTACAAAAACTCATTGGAAAATAATGACTTGTTGGTCATTACTGCATTTGGATGGTAACTAACATTTACAACTCACCACTTTACCATGAGGCAATTTTCAACAGCACACTTTTTTCTGTAGCTTGGCCATTGACGTGTATGAAGACACGTTATCCTCCAGCAGTCCCAATGCTTTCAAGTTCCAAAAGAGTTTACTGGAAAACCAAATCATTTTTTTGCTCTGGGATGATTTTTTTTCCCCTCCCTTCTTTTTAGCGTCATTGAGTCAAAGAGTGACACAGTGTGGAAACAGTCCCTTCGGCCCAACTTGCCCTCACCGGCCAACATGTCCCAGCTACACTAGTCCCACCTACCCGCGTTTCGTCCATATCCCTCAAGCCAGTCTTGCCCATGTACGTGTCTAACTGTATCTTAAACGTTGGGATAGTCTCTGCCTCAAATATCTCCTCTGGCAGCGTGTTCCATACACCCACCACACTTTGTGTGAAAAAGTTACACCCTCAGTTTCCAATTAAATCTCTTCCCCTTCACAAACCTATGTCCTTTGGTCCTCGATTCACCTACTCTGAGCAAGAGACTCTGTGCATCCACCTGATCTATTCCTCTCATGATTTTATACACCTCTATAAAATCACCTCTCATCCTCCTGCACTCTGAGGAATAGAGTCCCAGCCTGCTCAACCTCTCCCTATAGCTCAGACCCTCTAGCCCTGGCAACATCCTCATAAATCTTCTCTGTAACCTTTCCAGCATGACAACGTCTTTCCTATAGCATGGTGCCCAGAACGGAACACAATACTCTAAATGTGGCCTCACCAACGTCATATACAACTGCAACATGTCCTCCCAACTTCGATACCAACTTTTTATCCACGCCCTCAGTTTCATCTGACTGTGGCTCAGAGGAATAATGAAAAATCTGACTCCTGTAACTGGTCACAATGAAGGCCTGATCGGTACGACAATTGGTTCTAATTTTCAAGGCAATTACCCCTCACCTTCCCTCTGTCTTTATCATTCCATCTCCCTTCATTATTCCTTCATGATCCTTAAGGTGCACATAAGAACAGTGGGGTGAGATCAAACACAGTGTCAGAAACTCTTGGCAGGTTGTCGTTTCGATAGGACTATGCCATAGGTTCACTGCAAAGTACTTCAGAAAATCTTTCTTCTCCGTTTAGAAAATGTGAAGATGGATCAGTGCACGTTAGCCCAGCTTATTTCCCACTGGTCTGTCATAGCTGGTGAATCTCTATTGTAATTTCAGAAATTTCAATATAATCAGCCTTATTTAATAACACCAACACATCTTGTGGACATTTTAGTTTAGTTTAGTTTAGAGATACAGTGCGGAAATAGCCCCTTCGGCCCACCTAGTCCGCACCAGCCAGCGATTCCCGCACATCAACACTATACTGCACACACTAGGGACAATTTACCCTTATACCAAGTATACAAACCCAAGCCAATTAACCCACAAACTTGTACGTCTTTGGAATGCAGGAGGAAACTGAAGATCTCGGAGAAAATCCACGCGGTCACGGGGAGAACGTACAAACTCTGTACAGGCAGCACCCGTTGTCGGGATCGAACCCCGGTCTCTGCCGCTGCAAGTGCTGTAAGGCAGTAATCATTTTAATTTTCCAATAGGATTAAAACTATCTTCGGTCTGGTTTGGGAGTTGACGGGAAATAATGTGGTGTGGGTTAGGGGAATTTAATGTGGTGGCGGTGGAGGATGGTATAGGGTGGTTGTGGGGTGGCGGTGGTTGTGGGGTGGTGATGTGGTGGGAATCTTGTCGGTGTTAATGAGGGCTGAGCGATGACGGTAGTGGTGAGTGGGTGGAAAGATGGTTGCTGATGGTGAGGGGATAGTGAGGATTGCTGGAGGTGTAATGTTGATGTTGGCGATGGGTAGGAGATAGATGATGTTGGTGAGGGTGGAGTGGTTGGTGGTTGTAGGTTCAAATCGAGCAAATAGTCTTAAAACAAACAAATCCAAACATGCTCAATCACGATGTGTACATTTGTATGCAGCATCAAAATTACAGGGTAGTCAAGCCAAGCCTCACTGTGAGGCAACTCGATAAAACAATCACCAGTTGGACTGCCTTCATACCTGACAAATAAAGATTGTTTTACAAAGAACGTTTCCTTGTCCCTGACAGTTAATGCTGTCAGAATCCTGCTAATCTTGGCTCACAGATCAACTCTGAATGCCAAACTAAGGCTGAGGATGCTTGGTGTACACTGGGGCACATGACTCACCAGCGATGGTTGTGGTCCAGTCCAAGCAACAAGTAATTAACCATGTCTGCCAAGGCTTTTGAATCGAGCATGTTATTATTTCTACTTTACACTGTTGAATAATGGAGTACCTATCTAAAAAAAACCACACTGCTTTTTAAATCCTTCTGTAAGTGAGTCTACGCTCATCGAGTTGAGTGTGCCGTCATTAATCAGCAGATACCTGACCTTTCAAATACAATGTTGAGTAGAGACTTTCCTGCTCCGTTATTCTCCTTGCTTTATGCTCCATATTAATAACCACCCTATCTGCTACTTTGCCAGTGCAATTATTTCCTATTTTCCATTTTGTTAATATTTCTGAAGTTGCCATTTGGAAATAAAATGCAGGGCTGTTTTGTGGTAGGGATCTGGTGTGCAGGCATGGACTGCAAGGGTCAAGGAAGAAAGGTGGGAGTGAAGAGCATCTTGGTTACGTGTCCAACTCACATGCTGAGGGCAAGGGGGTACCTGCTTGAATGGTGGCAGGGGAAGTGCACATCCAAGTTTAGCAGGTGGAGGAAATTTGAAGAACAGCTATACATCCTCAGAGGGTTGAGGGGGGGAAAATGGGGTTTATAAAACAAGAAGAATTTGAATAGAGTAGGTCCCATTAAGAGAATCTGGAGTATGTACAACATCAGGGTACTGGTGTGAAAAGATTGGATGTGGGATGGATATGGGACCACTCCCATGGTGATTATTGAAGACATTACAATTTAGATTTATCTACTGAAAATTTAAATAGAGTGAAGACTTTTTTTTCAAAGTTAAAATCCAGTAACGGCACATAATTAAGAAGAAAACTAATTCTAGCTATAAATACAAAATGTTTTAAGTTATATGATTCCAGGAATCCTTACTCCCTGTCTTTTCATTATTTCAACCTCTCATAAAATATTTCTATTTGAATTTGTCTTCAATGCAAATGGCCATACCTAAATATTAAATCGTTTGTAACATCTTGCGAAGATACATTGCAGACATTTAATCAGGGGATCTTCTATACAATACAGTAGCTGCTTGCAGTGTAGCTGCTGCTGCTGGCGCCGACGATGGCGGCCACGGTGTACTGCTCCTTGCTGTTTTGTATGTATTTGTTCGTTTGTGTCGTTTGTGAAACCCCTACAAAGATTACTTTCACCAGAGAGGTACTCATAAACATCAGACAACCAAATGTCTCTTCCATCTGTGATAAATGTCTAACCCAAGAAGCAACTATAGCACATTCTTTTGTTTTTTGTATAAAAATTCAAAAATTTTGGAATTAAATCTTTGAAAATTTTACGAAATTATTTAAAATAAAACTGAAACCGAATGCAGAACTGATTATTTTTGGAACAATCGAAGCCAGCTTTGAGCTGACTTCGTTTCAAAAGAGCTTCCTTAATTACGGCTTAATAATGGCAAAAAAACTTGTACTGAAATTCTGGAAAAACGCTCCCGCACCAACGATAAAAATGTGGATTTCTAATATGTCCGAACTGTTACACCTAGAAGATATGAGATTCCTCCTAGCAGGCAAATCAGACCATTTCCAAAAGATTTGGTCTCTATTTATCGACTTATTACAAACATAGGGTGCAACAAAATGTTGAAAATAAATGGTTTCAGGACCTGGTGAGGGGTGCGTAAAGATATGAAGTAGGTACATCCCTTTTATCTTGTCTTATCTTATCTTACTTTTTTTTCTTTTTCTTTTTCTTTTGTTTTTTGTTTAACTCTTTCTTGTGGTTTAGGTCCCTACGGGTTTCCCTGGACCACTCTTTCACTCACTCACTATCTCTCCTATCTCTCTCTATCTTTTTTCTTATTAAAGTTTAAAATAAGAAGTGGTACAAGAAATGTATAATTTTATGTTTGTTTGAGATTACTGCATTGTACAATACTTCTAATAAAAAATAAAAAATAAAATAAACATCAGACATACAGTACCTCCAAACAACATCGTTCCGGATTTCTAGCACTCGCTGGATTATTTGGACGTACTCGTCAGCGGGGCTGTGGCTGCGTTCAAGGTCTTGAGACGGAGGACCCGTGGGAAGCGCTCTGGAGCACTCACCCGACTCCGGCGACGAGGATCACGTACACCACTCCCGAGCATATTCCTGGCAAACGTACGTTCTCTCAAGAACTAAGTGGACGAACTGCAACTCCTGCATCAGACAAACAAGGACTTCTCTCGAGCCGCTGCCCTGTGTTTCACCGAGACCTGGCTGTGTGAGTCGCCCCTGGACAGCGCGCTGCAACTGGCTGGCTTCCAACTTCACAGAGCAGACCACAAAGTGGAGGCAGCGGGGAAATCAAGAGGCGGTGGAATATGCTTCTATACCAACCAGGACTGGTGCAACGACATCACGGTAATGTCAAACTTCTTAGCTCCCAATCCTTCTTTATAAACTGCAAACCCTTCTACTCTCCGAGGGAATTTAACTCCTTTATTCCCGCTGGAATTTACATCCCCCCCAAGCCTGCGTACGTGAGGCGCAAATGCAACTCGCTGACCAGGTAATGAGGGTAGAGAGTGACTTCCCAGACTCCATGGTCATTGTTTTGGGGGACTTTAACAAAGCTAACCTCAGCCGTGACCTTCCAAAATACAGACTTCATGTTACCTGACCCACCAGAGGGGAGAGAACACTCGATCACTGTTACACGTCAATCAAGAACGCATATCGCTCTGTTCCCCGGGCGGGTCTGAGTCTCTCTGATCATTGTCTATTTCACCTTATTCCGACCTACAGGCAGAAACTAAAATCTGCTAAGCCTTTGGTCAGAACAACGTAAAGATGGACAAGCGAGGGCATTGAGAACCTACAATCCTGCTTTGACTGCACGGATTGGAATGTGTTCAGGGAAGCAACCACAAGCCTCGATGAGTATATGGACACTGTATCATCATATGTCAGCTTTTGCGAGGACAGTTGCATTCCAACTAGGACCTGGACCTGGTTCAACAACAACAAGCCCTGGTTCACTGCAGAACTCAGACAGCTCCGACAGTCTAAAGAGGAGGCCTACTGGAGCGGGGATGCAGACCTCTACAGGCAGGCCAAGTACAAGCTGAGAAGAGGAATCAGAGCTGCCAAGGAAAGGTACTCCTTGGCAGCTCTGGTACTGCTAGAGTCAGTTATTAAAGATGGGATAGCAGCACATTTGGAAAGTGGTGAAATCATTGGACAAAGTCAGCATGGATTTACGAAAGGTAAATCATGTCTGACAAATCTTATAGACTTTTTCGAGGATGTAACTAGTAGCGTGGATAGGGGAGAACCAGTGGATGTGGCGTATCTGGACTTCCAGAAGGCTTTCGACAAGGTCCCACATAAGAGATTAGTATACAAACTTAAAGCACATGGCATTGGGGGTTCAGTATTGATGTGGATAGAGAATTGGCTGGCAAACAGGAAGCAAAGAGTAGGAGTAAACGGGTCCTTTTCACAATGGCAGGCAGTGACTAGTGGGGTACCGCAAGGCTCAGTGCTGGGACCCCAGCTATTTACAATATATATTAATGATCTGGATGAGGGAATTGAAGGCAATATCTCCATGTTTGCGGATGACACTAAGCTGGGGGACAGTGTTAGCTGTGAGGAGGATGCTAGGAGACTGCAAGGTGACTTGGATAGGCTGGGTGAGTGGGCAAATGTTTGGCAGATGCAGTATAATGTGGATAAATGTGAGGTTATCCATTTTGGTGGCAAAAACAGGAAAGCAGACTATTATCTAAATGGTGGCCGACTAGGAAAAGGGGAGATGCAGCGAGACCTGGGTGTCATGGTACACCAGTCATTGAAAGTAGGCATGCAGGTGCAGCAGGCAGTGAAGAAAGCGAATGGTATGTTAGCTTTCATAGCAAAAGGATTTGAGTATAGGAGCAGGGAGGTTCTACTGCAGTTGTACAGGGTCTTGGTGAGACCACACCTGGAGTATTGCGTACAGTTTTGGTCTCCAAATCTGAGGAAGGACATTATTGCCATAGAGGGAGTACAGAGAAGGTTCACCAGACTGATTCCTGGGATGTCAGGACTGTCTTATGAAGAAAGACTGGATAGACTTGATTTATACTCTCTAGAATTTAGGAGATTGAGGGGGGATCTTATAGAAACTTACAAAATTCTTAAGGGGTTGGACAGGCTAGATGCAGGAAGATTGCTCCCGATGTTGGGGAAGTCCAGGACAAGGGGTCACAGCTTAAGGATAAGGGGGAAATCCTTTAAAACCGAGATGAGAAGAACTTTTTTCACACAGAGAGTGGTGAATCTCTAGAACTCTCTGCCACAGAGGGTAGTCGAGGCCAGTTCATTGGCTATATTTAAGAGGGAGTTAGATGTGGCCCTTGTGGCTAAAGGGATCAGAGGGTATGGAGAGAAGGCAGGTACGGGATACTGAGTTGGATGATCAGCCATGATCATATTGAATGGCAGTGCAGGCTCGAAGGGCCGAATGGCCTACTCCTGCACCTAATTTCTATGTTCTCAGCTAGTGATTCTTCTTCAGTTTGGAAGGGCTTGCAAGAAATTACTAGCTACAAGAGGAAAGCCGCCCACTCTTTGGACAATCGTCAGCTGACCAATGACCTGAATGAGTTTTACTGCAGGTTTGAAAATCAGAAACGTAACCCTGGTACCCCCTCCCCCCAACACAGCCAGACCCCAGTCTACAAAGAATGGATCCTGCACCCTCTCCTTCCTATTCACCACTTCTCACCTACTTAAGGCAAGACTCCAATACGAAAAGACTGGACCATTTCCCACCCCATCCAACAGTTCACACCCACTCACAGCCTGACCTCAGTCTGCAAAGACTGGGCCTTTCTACACCCACCCCCCTCCAATCACCACTTCACACCCAATCACCCACACCCTCTGTGCTGCTCAACATAACTTATCCAATATCAACAATAAAAATAGAGGAGGTGGAGAGGCTTTTCAGAGAACAAAAGAGCTGGAAATCGCCAGGACCTGACAATGTTTCCCCCTCAACTCTTAAGCTTTGTGCCAAACAGCTATACAGCATTTTTAACCAGTCCCTGCAAACATGTACTGTCTCTGCCTGCTTCAAAGTCTCCACTATTGTCCCTGTACTAAAAAAAGCAAGGATTACTTGTCTTAATGACTACAGGCCTATCGCACTGACCTCTGTAGTCATGAAGACAATCGAAAGGCTTGTGCTGGCCAAGCTGAAAAATATCACAAACTCCCTGCTGGACCCTCTGCAGTTTGCATATCGGGCCAATAGATCTGTGGATGATGCAGTCAACCTAGGCCTGCACTTCATCCTCCAGCACCTAGACCGCCAGGGGACCTATGCGAGGATCGTGTTTGTTGATTTTAGCTCTGCATTCAACACCATTGTGCCAGAGCTACTACACGCCAAACTTTCCAAGTTGACTGTGCCTGAACCCCTCTGTCAGTGGATCACCAACTTCCTGACAGACAGGAAGCAGCATGTGAGGCTGGGAAAGCACCTCAGACCCGCAAACGCTCAGCATAGGAGCACCTCTCCTCTCCTCTACTCTCTCTACACCAACGACTGCACCTCCACTGACCCCTCTGTCAAGCTTCTCAAGTTTGCGGACGACACAATCCTGATTGGACTGATCCAGGATGGGGAGCAATCTGTCTACAGACAGGAAGTGACACAGCTGGTGTCCTGGTGCCGTAGCAACAACCTAGAGCTCAATGCTCTTAAGACAGTGGAATTGATTGTAGACTTTAGGAGAGCTCCCCCTCCCCTCACCCCACTCACCATCAACAACACCACAGTCACATCTGTGGAGTCTTTTAAGTTCCTGGGAACCATCATCTCCAAGGACCTTAAGTGGGGGACTACCATCGACTCCATAGTCAAAAAGGCACAACAGAGGATGTACTTCCTGCGGCAGGCAATGATGGTCCAATTCTACACGGCCATCATAGAGTCTGTCCTCACCTTCTCCATCATGGTCTGGTTTGGCTCAGCCACCAAGCACGACATCCGGAGGCTGCAGCGAATCATCCGATCAGCAGAGAAGGTTATTGGCTGCAACCTTCCCTCCATTGATGAACTGTACACTGCAAGGGCCAGGAAGCGAGAGGGCAAGATCATCTCTGACCCCTCTCACCCTGGCCACAAACTCTTTGAATCACTTCCCTCTGGAAGGCGACTCCGGATTGTCAAAGTTGCCACAGCCAGACATAAAAACAGTTTTTATCCACGAGTAGTTGCTCTACTCAACAGCCAAAAATCTGTAGCCTCCCTTTGCTCTGGTATTTTGTTGGTTCACATGCTTGGTCAATGGTGTTTTATCATTAATGTTTTATTATTATTAATGTTTAGTGTTTTCTGAGTCATTCGTAACTGTCACTGTATGTCATGTTGTCACTTGTGGGCGGAGCACCAAGGCAAATTCTTTGTATGTGAATATTTGGCCAATAAACTTACTTACTTACTTACTTACTTACTTACTTACTTACTTACTTACATCTATGAACAATACTAAACTTGTGTTGTGCAACTAGTTGTTAGTTTGAGTTTAGAGATACAGCACAGAAACAGGCCCTTCGGCCCCCTGCAACCGCACCAACCAGTGATCCCCACACTTTATCACTATCTACACACACTGGGGACAATTTACACTTATATCAAGTCAATTTACCTACAAACCTGTACGTCTTTGGAGTGTGGGAGGAATGCGAAGATCTCGGAGAAAACCCACGCGGTCACGGGAAGAATGTACAAACTCCATATAGACAGCACCCGTAGTCGGGATCGAACCTGGGTCTCCGGCGCTGTGAGCGCTGTAAGGCAGCAACTCTACTGCTGCGCCATCGTGCCGCCCAAACTACTATTTAACGAGTATTTGATAAGCACATTCAGGTCCCAATGATATACAGTATGAATGGCCAGGTTTGGGACAAGCAAAAATGACGGGTTAGCTTATGTTTGGCACATGACCCCATCATGCAAGTGGAGTCCAACCCAGCACATGAATGGGTTTCTGAAGGGTCTTTATACAGCTGACTTCTAATACTCCAGTTCAATAAAGTGGCAGCATGTTGCTGGCTTGCACCTCATTTTATTCACGTTAAAGGACTTGAAGGAATATCTACTATATTAAATCTTTTGCCACTGAAACTATGGAGAAGGCCTCAAAAAACATTAGGAGACACTCGGGAATATATTTGCAAAGAAATCACCAACACCTGAACAGCAATAAATCCAAAACTCTCTTAGGTCCTCACCCCAAAAAGGTAACTGCTGTACCACGTTATCTTATTGGATAGATTACAGGAGTCATCACATGGATAGGGCCACTTGCTCGCTGGCATTTTATCAGATGGAAGGAAGAAGATATGAAGCCAGGCAGCACAGTGGCAAATGTTGAGGAGAGAAGTACAGCAGGGCAAGGCGGCAACCTTCCTCTACATGATCCAAAGCATCATTTTTCCTCCAAAATTAGTCAGAGCCATACAGCGTGGAAACAGGTCCTTTGGCCCAACTTACCCACACCGACTGTCCCATCTACACTAGTCCAACCTGTGTGCATTTAGCCCATATCCCTCTAAACCTATGCTAACCATGTACCTGTCTAAATGTTTCTTAAACATTGCGATTGTACCAGCCTCAACTACCTCCTCCGGCAGCTCGTTCCATACAAACGCTACCCTTTGTGTAAAAAACTTACCCCTCAGGTTCCTATTAAATCTTTGCCCCCTCACCTTAAACCTACATACTATGGTCCTTGATTCCCCTACTCTGGGCAAAAGACTGTGTGTTTACCCCATCTACATCTGTGATCTACCCAAATTTCTGCATGAAATCTCCAATATCACATCCTATGCTCTCCGCTCTCTCGGGACTATGCCACTCACCTTAAGTGGACATGGTACAAGAAATTCTGTGAAGATCGCATCTCCTCAGCTCTCGAATGTTACATTTACAGGCATCCACTTTAGCACTTCCATGTAAAGGTTAAGTACAGTATTCACAAAGTAGGTCAAAATTGTTTGCTAAATCCAGACCTTCTGTACAGATGTATCCAATTAGCATCCCACTTACTTCACACTAATTCATCCTTTGGTCAAAATAAACCCCCTACTTGGGGATAATTTTAAAATGTTGTATACATTGGAACGAAAGGAGACTGTTCTGGTTCATATATATTTGCCCAGATCAGGAAAACATCATTTTGTTCCCACAAGCATAAAAGGTCCTCTAACTAAGTTCATCTTATAAAATAGAAGCGCAATCAACATGGGAGCCAGAAAAAATGTGCATTGAGGATGTGATCAAATTAATGTATTCTTTCCCAGCACAGGGCAATAATTAAGCTATTTTGCCAATCAAAGTTACTCTTTAAGTAATACTTTGATAAGTAATGAGCTCACAATGATATCAGGGGCACCTTATCTTGGAGAACATAAAACCAACCTCCCAGCATGTCATCAATATTAGTTGAAATAGATTTGCATTTCTATTTTGTTCCCAAGCCTTGGAATTTTCTTTTTTAACTATTAATATCCAAGTAAACATACTTGAAATTTTTTACTTTCCTATCAATAAAACTCTGTATTGGCAATATATTTTAGTGTCAACCATCAATCTTGCTTTGAGAATGTGGCTTTAAATATATATTTATTGCACAAATGACCAACCAAACGCCGAACCGAAACATTGTCTGTCCATTTCCCTCCACAAATGGTGCCTGATGCGCTGAGTTCATCCAGCAGTTTGGTTTTTTTTGCTCAAATTTCTAGCATCTGCAGTCTCTTGGATCACAGACCAAATGGATTTGTTTGAGGACACATAATTAAATAAGCAGTTTGATTGTGCAATTGTTGGGAAGGAAACAAAATACTGAAATTGAGAGCAGGAATGGACTGTAAAAACTGGTGCATTGCATATTTGTGGTTAAAATGTGGCAATGCGGTATACGAATCCAACATTCAAGACTGCAGTATTAATAAATACTTATATCCAGCTGCAATTCATTAAGTAAAATAAGACGATAGCATTCTAAGTTTATTTTTCAAGATACGATTTAATGACATTAAAATTTTCATGTTTGCTTATATTTAATTAATCTTTACATAAAGTAGGTACATTTTAAGTTGGGCTGAATGTTTTGTTTCTGTACCATAAACTTTCTATGATTCTATTGTGACAGTACTATCTTAATGGCATAAATAAGATTTCAAGATTTTAACTGATTTATGTCCTGAAACATGCTGGGGAAATTTTAAATATATTTTAAACCAAATCAATGTCCTTTTCTAAAACTATAATTTACAATATGGAGGAAGCAACTTATACACCAGATTATATGTCATTTATTATTAGCAATTTAGGTGCAATGCATAATTGAAAGTAGATGCTCTCGCCTAAAGGTTTGTTTCTCATAACTGAAATAACACAATTGTGCCAAATAAAGATAACTTAGAAAATGTACTGTGGCATTAGGGACTGACTCTGGGTTCACAGTGACCACACCAACAATCACAGTAGGGTGAACTCATGATTTATTCTATTTACAGTGGTAAGAAAGTCCCAGACTGTCCCTCGTCATCAGAGTGCATAACACTGGCCGTCTCAGCTTGTCCCGGCAGCTTAGTGCTGGGCTTCAAAGGATGGCATTGCAATCTCAGGCTTCTTCCTGCAGTTCACCCTTGCCTCGAGAGGAGGTGCTGACAGTACAGGTTTCTTCCTGGCGGCTCAGCTTTGGGCTTGAAGAAGCGACATTCGCAGTTTCTGAATTATCCTGGCGGCTTACTTTGCCTCTATGTGTGCATGTGGGGGATATGCAATCCTTCATTATCTGTGGGCGGGATGAGCTTCTGGCATCTCAGGCTTATCCCAGCCACTCAGCCTCAGGTAGAGGTGCTGGCTGTCTGGGGCTCCTTTCCCAGCAGATCAATCTTGACCACACAATGGTCCTGGCAGTTTTGGGTTTGGCCCTGTGGCTCAGTCTTCCTCAAACCTGCAACAGGGGAACACAGCTAGCAGGGTGTGGCTCCACTTACTCCCCTCTCCCTAGAATGCTGTTTTTTTTAATAGGGAATATGGTGGAAAAAGGCCAGAGATAAGAACAAAATGTTTGAGAGTTGTGGATTGTGAAGTCAGAGCAGGAAATAGTGTGGAGAGGGGGGCATGGGGTGTAGGGAGAAATAAGTTGGAGTTTAACTTGCACCATGTTATTTGAAACAGAAAGTGGTGTGAAAACCAGCTGTTTTAAGTATAAAAACATAATACTTTGACTGATGAATCCTTGGATACCATCAGTCTGGTTTAATTTCTGAACAATAAAATGGAGACACAAGAGACAGCAGATGCTGGAATCTTGAGCGGGGGGGGGGGATAGACAAACATTCCTGACCCAAACCGTCACCTGTCCATTCACTCGCCAGATGCTGCCTGACCCAATGAGTTCCTCCAGCGCTTTGTGTTTTGCTTTAATTTCTGAGTAGTTGATGTACAGTTTAAACAATGTGGACAACAGCACCCCCAAGTGGTTCTACTCTGAAAGAAACAACCAAACAAATGGTTCTTCAAAATTTATCACTACTGGTTTATTATTTACGTGTACCGATACATTGAAAAGGTTTGTTTGCATACTGTCTAGTCACATTATACCATACAACCAAGTCATAAACAAATACGACAAGTACCGCAAAGACAAAAATAACCAGTGTAGAATATTGTGCGACAGCATTGCAATGTTACAATTACAGAGTACAGATTTAAAAAAGTGCAAGGGCCTTAGCTTCCCACACTATAGGAAGCTCACACCAGGAAACTCCTGCACACACTCTTAACTTCCCCTCTGACAAACCTGCTTTGGCTATCCCCGTCAAAGATCCTATAGCGGAGCAAGATAGACCACTCCTTCTAAATGCAATGGGCTGACATGCAGTACGCAACGGAGCGGAACGTGGGCCTTTTTTCATCCATTTCAGTAACCCGACCCAACTCGTAATCAACGTTGCGGGGGAACAGTTTGTGTTAATAAATTATAATTCTGAAAATGAGGAGAAGATTTTTACCAAAGAACTTTTATTTTTATGAGGATGTTTCCGTAACCGGCTTCCGTCTCTGCACTAGTATCTTTGCTCCGCTATGGGATCTTTGGTGCGGAGACGGAAGCCGGGTACAGAAAACGGGGCCGAAAATTACCCATGAATCTGCCCATGACCGTACTACGTCTTTTTCGACGAGTGGTCTACCTTGCTTGCTATAGGATCTTTGATCCCCGTAGCAGTAAAAATGCACAAACAGCCAACTGCAAGAGATTTAGTAGAAGCAAGGAACTGCAGATGTTGGTTAATACACAAAAGGATACAAAGAGCAGGAGTAACTCAACAGGTCAGGCAGCATACCTGAAGGACATGGATAGACGATGTTTCGGGTTGGGACACTTTTTCATACTGATTTATGGTGGGGGTGGGTGGGGGGGGGGAGAAGAAAGCTGGAAAAGGGGAGAGGCTGGCAATGGGTCGACAGAGGCAAGGATTTTTTTATATGCAGATGCTTGGAACAAAGGGCAGGGATAAGAACAAAATATGTGAGACCATTTGAAGAGTTATGGATTATGAAGCCAGAGGTAGAAAACTTGTGTGGGGGGAGGGTGGTGTGGTGGGGGGGTGGAAGGTGGTGTCGGGGGGGGGGAGGGTGGTGTGGGGGGGGTGGGAAGGTGGTGTGGGGGGGGTGGGAAGGTGGTGTGGGGGGAGGTGGTGTGGGGGGGAAGGGTGTTGTGGGGGAGGGAAGGTGGTGTGGGGGGAAGGGTGTTGTGGGGGGGAAGGGTGTTGTGGGGGGGAGGTGGTGTGGGGGGGAAGGATGTGGGGGGGAAGGTGGTGTGGGGGGGGAGGTGGTGTGGGGGGGGAAGGGTGTTGTGGGGGGGGAGGTGGTGTGGGGGGGAGGTGGTGTGGGGGGGAAAGGGTGTTGTGGGGGGGGAAGGTGGTGTGGGGGGGGGAGGGTGGTGTGGGGGGGAGAAATGGGTGGGAGTCCAGGTGCGACACAGGAGGGGAAGAAGAGAGGGCTGTGGGAGGGGAGGGGGTTTTGGTGGAGTTAGTTTACCTTACAATGCTATGTCCGACAGTGATCGCAACTTCTACTCGCTAGAAGCTCATCTGCTCTTTGACAGGTCTTGTTTTTGGTCCTGCTGGGGGTCCACAGCCCCCTCCTCACCTGGCAAACCAGGTGGGGGGAGACGGTTTAGTCGCCGACTATCCAACCATGGAGCAGGTAGCATGGGATTACATGGTGCCCGTGGCGGAGGGAACTCCCCCCGACCTGGCTACCTACAATTGGAGAATTTAATCTTCTTACCATTGGGTTGTAAGTTGCCCAAGTGGAATATGAGGGTCTGTTCCTCCACTTTGCGTGTGGCCTCACTCTGGCAATGGAGGAGGCCCAGGACAGAAAGGTCAGTACGGGAATGGGATGGGGAAGTTAAAATGGTTAGCAACCCGGAGATCCAGTAGGCCTTGTCAGACTGAGCACAGATGCTGCCTGATCTGCTGAGTTACTCCAGCACTTTGTGTCCAGCAGTGAATTGAATATGCAGGAGTATTCCTATGCCAACTACCCATCGTGTGGAAGCTAAGGCCCTTGAATGTTTTTTTATCTGCACTTTCTTTGTAGCTGCAACAATGTAATGCTGTAGCACATATTCTGCACTTTGTGTATTTTTCTCTTTGCACTAATGTTAAATACTGGTCTGTTGTGGACCTATCACTTGCAACGATATTCGAGTTATTTGGTTCTTGCTGCAGATATCTGACCTTCAGTACGTGGTAATTCAATATGTAACAGATAAGTTATCAAATCTATCGTGTCCCTGTGTACATACTGATGACGTCCACAGTAAAGGCGTACATCAAAGCCTGTTATTCAAATTACCCAAAGCCTGAATGTCAACAGATCTAGCAACAAACGTGGATGGGATTCAAAGAATATAATTTATATTAATTAATTATCATCAAAATATTGGCAGTCATCCTATTGTGAATAAGGGGCAAAGATTGAACGAATGTTACATTCCAGTGGCCTCTGCACATTCCCAACTTGTTCCCAAGTTCCCACTCAGTATGAGGTCTCCCATTAATCTCAGCAATGCCTGGAGCAATGAAGGAGAGGTCACCGGCCAATGTACGGGTCAGGGAAGTCAGCAGCATCCAGCGACAGAGCAAGGAATCACACTAGCTAGTGGACAGAAGGTCAGTGTGCATCCACCCTCTCTACTGACCAGGGTCGAAGGTACAGTATGTGGTAGCACTTGGTCTTGTGCCATAACTTCCATTTATGCACACAGAGTAGTTCATGTTCAGTAGTAGTCCATTGTTCTGGAAGTGCATTGAAGTAAAATCAAAGGAGATGAGAGAAAGTCCCATATAAATGGCAATCTTTCACAATCTGGCAGATATAAATCTCCTCTGAGGAGCTCATTATACACAGTAGCAATGTCCTCATAAAATAAGCCATTTTCCATATCACCTGAAATAATAAATGGATACATTTTGTAAATATGCATCCCCAATCAGTGTTGATCGCTTTAGGGACCAGAACACATTTTCCAGAATGTTGAATATTTCTTGCATATCCCAGAATATGGATGGTGGTGCGTGGTGAATGGTGGGGTGGTCGGGATGGGATGTGTGGTTGGCGGGGGGGTGGGGGTGGAGAGGGAGGGGGGTGGCCAGGGAGCTGGTGAAGATGGGGAGGTGCAAAAGGTGGTACACTGTGTAGATTAATAGACCAGAGACCCTCGGCCCCTCCATCAGTGTCCATTTGATACTAGTCACAGGGGACGTCACCAGACCAAGGGAATTTTCTATCCCAAATAAGGCTACAAAGCTACATTACTGCCCACTCCTCGACTCTGGAACAAGTTGACCACCAGCCAACTATTCTATAACTGCCTTTGCCTCTCCTCAAAGAGGTCACAGCCCTCTCTAAGTTCCTGCCCTTGTGGGAAGTGCTTTCTCTCAGTCAATTTCTCACCAAAGAGGCTTCTCTTTACATATGGCAATGGGTATTTTTGGACTATGCGACCCTGCTGACTGAAGATGTGCTGAGTGTGGTGATGTTTGCTTCACTCCATATTCACCCCACAGTGATTTTGTGTCATCCTTATCATTACTAGAGCAGAACTTTCATTATCAGATGGTACAGCACTGTAACAAAATAATAATTAATAGATGTATGGTAAATTAGCACAAATTACAGTGCAGAATATCACACTTCATGGCACACAAATGTTATCCAATGATATCATGCAGTAATATAGTACAGGAAGAAGGTTTTGTGTAATATCGTACTTTATAGCACTGTAGCAATGTTTTACAATAATGTACCACTGATATAGCATAGTAATCTATCACAAGACTGATATAATGCAATGGTTAAGCATCATATTATAACACAAAATGGAGTGACAAAAGTTACGTTAATAAACACAGCAATAGTGTATTTAACACAAGAAATAATATAAATCTCTTACCCAGAAGATCCTCATGCAGTGTCCTTACCTTCTTTCATTTTTAATTACTTTCTGCTATCACGTGGTAGAGATATAGAATATCGGACATAGAACAGTACAGCACAAGAACAGGCCCTTCAGCCCACAATGTCCATGCTGAACATGATGCCAAGTTAAACTAATCTCCTCAGCCTACACTTGGGGGGGGGGAGATTGCAACCTTCACGTGGTCCGCCCTGTTTCGACGAATGCAATCAACCTGCCGTGCACAATCAAGCAGGGGCGGAAAACCCAGGGGGGGGGGGGGGGGCAGAGGGGACACGTCCCCTCCATGTTTTGAGAGGTGGGGGACATCCTCCCCAAGTTTTTGTAATCTGGATTTTAAAATCCGGTGATCGAGGGCGCCGATTGGAGGAGAGAGACGTCGGTCAGCAGGCAATGGGGGCGGGACATGATTCAGCGCGATGATTGGAGGAGGGAGGAGTGGGGGGGGGGTGGGACTGAGGATAGAGCGCAGTGATTGGAGGAGGGAGACGTGGCATAGACCTGCGCTTCATC
>CM075981.1:35661514-35751727 GCA_038087875.1 Malacoraja senta | reverse complement strand
CACCTTTCTCCCCCTTCCCTACTACAATCAGTTTGAAGAATCATCTTAAACGTTCCCTACCCATTCCTTCTAGAGGCTGCCTGACCTGCTAACTTGTGTTTTTACCGTGTAACCTTTATTAGTTTGATTAAGTCTGCATATGCTTCCATTGTAAGCATGTTTACCTGTGGTGGATGTTTATGTTAATTTTTACGTAGTTGTGTGTCTTGTTGCTTTTTTTTAGTAAGGCTTTATGGTAATTCGCATATCACTGTACCTTAATTGGTACACGTGACAATTAAAGACCTTTGAAACCTTTGAAATAGTATTATTAATTTTCCTTGAGGGAGAGTAGGGTGGGATCATCTCTGTTAACTATTAGGGAAATGCTTATGGTTGTGGAGTTGCTGCTAGCAACTGGGGAAGATGGGTAGAAAAATCAGATGGGGGAGGAGCAGGAAGGAGAGGACGGTGAACAAAGGCAGAACAAAACTAAGTAGATAGGTGAGTGTGTATGGGAGAGGAATACTGGAGGTGTGGGTTATTGGAAAATTCAACTATGCATTTAAGCTACTCAAGTAGAATATGAGGTTCATCTAATTTTTATTTGTCCACCCCATAACAATCAGAAGGCTAAAGTATAGACATGTCTGCGTGGCCATGGGAGGGAGAGTTAAAGTAACATACAATCAGAAGTTTATGATGACTAATGTGGTTAGAATACAGGTGCTCAGTAAAACTAGTCTACACTTGGTTTCACCAATGTCCTTGCATTTATTTGAAGCTCTGTGTCTTAGTGAATGAATAGCTGACAACAATACTCTGCAGCCTGGCGCAAGGACATAACATATCGTTCTTTTGTTTGACCTTTTTGCTTTAGCTGAAACTCTGCTACCTAATTGAATGTAGGCTTATGTATTTGACAGGATTAGATGAGACGGGATCCAATTAAATAGCAGGTACCACTTTGGTATTTGACCCGATGGCAATGAGACTATAGGCATTCCGTTGATTATACCCTTTCATTAATGCACTTCTGAGCTAACTCCCTTATTGAAAGGACAGGTGACTCTAGTTACATGAATTCTGGCTATTAATCAAACACATCTCATAGATCCCTCAGCACTTTTTTGTTTGTTCTCTTCTCTCCATCCCCTATAAGGAGGGAAGGAGATAATACGTTATTGCCTTCCATCACAGTGCGCTGTGGTGGATGTCTATGTTAATTTTTATGTTGTTGTGTGTCTTGTTGCTTTTTTGGTATAACTATGGCAAATTAAATTCTTTGTATGTTTTTACATACTGGGCTAATAAATCAATTACAATTACTTCCATCAGACGAATTGATTGGTATTGTCAAGCTTGCTCATCTGAAATCCATCCCTGCATCCTTTGTGTCTCCACCTTATCACCACCACCTCTCCACACACACAATATTTGTTGGAATTTGGAATTCTTCTGCTTTTCGTCAAGATGGTCTGTGGGACATTTTACACCATTAGAGTTGTCCAATTGATTTTAACAACCAGAAAAGGTTTAAAGGGATATGGGTCAAACACAGCAAATATCACTAGTTTAGATGGACACCTGGTTGACATAGTCATAGAGTGATACAGTGTACAAACATGCCCTTCGGCCCAACTTGCCCACACCGGCCAACAATACCCCAGCTACACTAGTCCAACTTGCGTGCGCTTTTTCCATATCCCTCCAAACCTGTCCTATCCATATACCTGTGTTTCTTAAACGATGGGATAGTCCCAGCCTCAACTACCTCCTCTGGCAGCTTGTTCCATACACCCACCACCCTTTGTGTGAAAAAGTTACCCCTTGGATTCCTATTAAATCTTTTCCCCTTCACCCTAAACCTATGCCCTCTGGTCCTCGATTCCCCTACTCTGGGCAAAAGACCCTGTGCATCTACCCGATCTAGTCCTCTCATGATTTTGTTTACTTCTATCAGATCTCCCCTCATCCTCCTGCGCTCCATGGAATAGAGACCCAGCCTACTCAACCTCTCCCTATAGCTCACACACTCTAGTCCTGGTAACATCCTCATAAATCTTTTCTGAACACTTTCAAGCTTGACAATATACTTCCTATAACATGGTGCCCAGAACTGAACACAATATTCTACATGCGGTGACACCAATGTCTTATACAACTGCAACATAACCTCCCAACTTCTATACTCAATACGCTGGCTGATGACAGGCCAGTGCCAAAAGCCTTTTTGACCACCTTATCTACCTGTGACTTGACCTTCAAGGAACCATGTACCTGTACTCCTAGATCCCTCTGTTCTACAACACTACCCAGAGGTCTACCATTTACTGTGTAGGTCCTGCCCTTGTTCGACCTCCCAAAATGCAACACCTCACACTTTTCTGAATTTAATTCCATCAACCATTCCTCCAGCCACCTGGCCAATCGATCCAGATCCTGCTGCAATCTTTCACAACCATCTTCACTGTCTGCAAAACCGCCCACTTTTGTATCATCAGCATTGCTAATCTTGCCCTGTATGTTTTCATCCAAATCATTGATGTAGATGACAAACAGTAACGGGCCCAGCACTGAACCCTGAGGCGCACCATTAATTACAGGCCTCCAGTCTGAGAAGCAGCCTTCCACCATCACCCTCTGCTTCTTTCCATGGAGCCATTTTGCTATCCATTCAGCTATCTCTCCTTGGATCCCATGCGATCTAACTTTCCAGAGCAGCCTACCATGCGGAACCTTGTCGAACGCCTTACTGAAGTCCATGTACACAACATCTACAGCTCTGCCATCAACCTTTTTGGTCATGTCTTCAAAAAAATCAATCAGATTTGTGAGACACACTCCCCCATGTCCAAAACCATGCTGACTATCCCTAATCAGCCCTTGCCCATCCAAATGCCATGGACAAGTTGGCCTTCAGGACCTGTTTTCGTGCTATAGAACTCTTTGATTCCATGACTTGCTGAGTGTTCCTGGCATTCTAGAAACATAGAAAATAGGTGCAGGAGGAGGCCATTCGGCCCTTCGAGCCAGCACCGCCATTCATTGTGATCATGGCTGATCGTCCCCAATCAATAACCCGTGCCTGCCTTCTCCCCATATCCCTTGACTCCACTAGCCCCTAGAGCTCTATCTAACTCTACTTTTATATCAAACAGATTTTGTTCTCGTCTCTTGGACTTTAGTTAGTTAGTTTGCTTATTTATTGCCAGGTGTGCTGAGACACAGTGAAATGTTTGTTTTTCATGCTATCCACACAAATCATACTATACTCAGTGGGAGAACTGCTGCTTCACAACCTCAAAGACACGGGTTCGATCCTGACCTCGAGTGTTGTCTGTGTAGAGTTTCAATGTTGTTCCTGAGACTGTGTGGGTTTTCACCGGGTGCTCTGGTTTCCTCCCACATCCCAAAGACATCTGGGTTTGTAGGGTCATTAATTGCCCCTGGTTATTTAATTGCCCCCTGAAAATTGCCCTTAAGGTTTAAGGAGTGGATGAGAAAGTGGGATAAGAAAGGTGTGAACCAGTGAGGATGTTCAACATGGATTCGATGGGTTGAAAGGCCTATTTCCATGTAGTATCTCTAAACATCTCTACAGTAGATCCTCATCCAGAACATCATGCAGAGTGGTCATATTTCAGCACCATTTCCTGGCTTTTTACGACTAATAAACAAAAACACTCCGTGAAACACATTTGTGTCCAGCCACTCCATAGATTTTCTGTGCCCTGGGTGTTCAGGGTTGGCTTTGCCAGCTCCATTGTGAGAGAGGGCAGGGTTTGAACCAGCAGCCAAAGTGGTGCCAATCATTTGGGAAGCTTACAACCCAGCGGTATATTGATTTCTCTAACTTCAAGTAACCCTTACTTTCGCTCTCTCTCCATTCCTCCCTCACCCTAGTTCTCTGACTAGTGTCACTGTCTTCCTGATTAATTTTACTGATTGTATGCCTCGTTGTCACCCCCTCAGCCAACAATGAGCAATTCTACATTTCCATGATCACCATCTGCTTTAATCTGTCCTTTTCACAATTTACCCTTCCATATCTCTAGTCTCCCTCTCCCCAACTCTCAGCAGGAAGAAGGGTCTTGACCTGAAATATCACCCCTTCCTCCTCTCCAGAGATGCTGCCTGTCCTTGAATTACTCCAGCATTTCTGTCTATCTTGATGGGTTGAAGGGCCTATTTCCATGTGGTATCTCTAAACATGGGTACAATATCCTCATCTAGAACAGCAGGCAGAGTAGCCACGTTCCAGCACCATTTGCTAACTTTTTACGACTAGCAAACAAAAACATGCAGCTGGATTGGTTTTCCCAGTGCCCTGGGTGCCCAGCGTTGGCATTGCCAGCTCCATTGTGGGAGAGGACTGGGCTTGAACCAGCGGCCACAGCAGTGTCAATAATGTGTGGGAAGGAACTGCAGATGCTGGTTTACCCCAAAGATACTAGAGGAGCTCCTCTAGTATCTTTGGTTTACACCGAAGATAGACCTTGCTTTCCCTCTCTCTCTCTCTCCATCCCCTCCCCCTTCCCAGTTCTCCAACCAGTCTGATTGTCCCTCTGATTACATTGTATCTCTGTTTACTTTGTTGTCACCTTCTCCGAGCTAACAATGATTTATTCTACATTTTCCTTGATGCTTCATCTCTTTTGATCTCTTACCCCCAGGGGGCCGGGGAGATGGCTGCCCTGCCGGCAGTCTGTTCGTATTTTCTTTCATTTTGTTATTTTTTAGTTTGTTAAGTTTATTTCTAATGTTCTTTGGTTTGTTTTATGTGGGAGGAGGGGGGAGGGGGGAGGGGGAAACATTTGTTCAAGCTCCCACCTTCCCGGAGATGTGATCACTTTTCGGATCACATTCTCCGGGCTCTGCGACCTACCATCGATGGAGCTGGAAGCCTCCTCGGACTGTCTTGAGCCCCACCGCGGGGCGCGGACTTAACATCGGAGCTGATCCCTTGCCTGGGATCGCTCCCACTGCGACCACCGCGGACTTTAACATCAAGAGCTCGCAGTCGGGAGAGGCCGAGTCGGGAAGCTCCAACGTCGCGGAAGGTTCGACCAGCCCCGACGCGAGGTTCGATCGCCCGGCGTCACTGTGGTGGATGTTCATGTTAAAATGCGCTTTTTTTAGTGATCTGTTGCTTTTAATTTTATGACTGACCTGGCCAATGAAATTCCTCGTATGTTGCAAAACATACTTGGCGAATAAAGTGTGATTCAGATTGTGATTCTTCCTTATCTCTGTCACTCTCTCTCCCCTGACGCTCAGACTCAGTCTCGACCCGGAACGTCCCCCATTCCTTCTCTCCAGAGATGCTGCCTGTCCCACTGAGTTACTGCAGCATTTTGTGTCTATCTGGGCCACAAGGCTTGTTTGATGAGCGGCGCTGCCGTTGATTGGTTGTGGTCACGTGGGTTCCAGCAAGATGGCGGCCCCCATGGTGAAGATTGCCATGGCAGCCCGGGCCTACAGCTCGGGGGTCCACGGCGCCATGTGGAAGCTGGGGAACCTCAACCACGTCGCGATCGCCGTGCCAGAGATGGAGGTGGCCCGTTCCTTCTACCGGGATGTGCTGGGCGGCCGGGTGAGCGAGGCGGTGCCGCTGCCCGAGCACGGCGTCAGCACGGCCTTCGTGGAGCTGGGCAACACCAAGCTGGAACTGCTGGAGCCGCTGGGCGACCGGAGCCCGATCCTCAACTTCCTGCGCAAGAACAGCCTGGGCGGCGTCCACCACATCTGCATCGAGGTGGACCACCTGGCCGACGCCGTGGAGCAGCTGCGGGTCCGCCGGGTGCGCACCCCTCAGCCCCGAGCCCCAGATCGGAGCCCACGGCAAACCCGTCATCTTCCTCGACCCCAAGGACTGCGGCGGCGTCCTGGTGGAGTTGGAGGAGGCCTGAGTCTCGGCCCATAACCTCGTCATCTCCCTCCCTGAAGGCAGCGGCACCTGAACACAGGTACTGACCGACACTGGCGGCTCTCAGTCCCTCTCCACGGATGCTGCCTGCTGATGGTTTCCACCACTGCTTTAACTTCACACTTTTCTCACCTACAACCCCCAGCCCGGTCAATCCAGATATGCAGGAAGGAACTGCAGATGCTGGTTTACATCAAAGATAGACACAATCATACGGGAGACAAGGAATGAGGCTTCACCTCAGGCGTCTGAGCTTCATCCAAGTCTGCTGGAGAACTGGCAATACAGATATGCTGGGACCAACTCCATCTGTCTGGGCAGCATCTGTGAGAAGACTAGTTTCACTCGAAAATCAGTAACTCTCTCTTTCCACAGATGCTACCTGCCTGACCTGTTGAGTACTTCCAGCCATTTCTGCTTTAACTTCACAGTAACCCATTACCCAACTGCCCGCTCTCCCCAATTTCAGACCGGCATCTGCAGTCTTTATTTTTCTACTGGCCTGAAGCAGATGAAATATTTTGTGTTCTGTAGTTAATTTAATTTGAAAGTTGATGTGGTTCAAGTTGGACTCATTCCTCACATGACAGTTCCTCACCAAGAATGGTCATATGACCAGAAGATTTTGTCTCCATCGATCACAAGGAGAGATGAGTAAAGATTTCAATAATTTATTGAAAGTAGACAAAATGTTGGAGAAACTCAGACCGAAGAAGGGTCTTGACCCAAAACATCACCTATTCCTTCGCTCCATAGATGCTGCCTCACCCGCTGAGTTTCTCCAGCATTTTTATCTACCTTTGATTTTTGCAGTTTTTTATGCAGTTCTTTCTTAAACTATAATTTATTTATATAATTTAGCCATGGGTTTAGACATTGATTTATGTGTGCACAACATTTTTGGTCATAACCACCTTCAAGATCAATATGAATAAAGGTTGGGAGTGTTATTTGTGGACAACTTGTTTCTCTTATGTTAAATATACTGGACAAATTCAAATATTAAATTAACATGAGCGTTGTTCAAAATGTTGGCAGTTCTAAATAGCCTTTAAACAAAATTAAGTCAACTCCTTCAAGAAGTAATTTGTTAGAACTTTGTTTCAGTTAGAATACTGAGGGAACTCTCCAAGATGTGAGCAAAATGGTGGCATTGTGAAATGTGGGAATACAACCGGAAAAACACTTGCCTCCTGGGAAAACAAAAATGTTCATGGAGTAATGTTTTTTTAATCTGATATTACTTCCCCATTCACATTCTTTTTCAAAATTCTCCCACCTCCAACTGACATACTTAACCAAGACCAACAGGAAAATTGCATACAATAGTTATTTCTTAAGATGGATGCTTCCCAGACAAATTGTTGATGCTTGAGAACAAAACATGAACTAATATTAAGGGGTTGCAGGCCCAGATGACTGACCATGCTTCTCAATCAGAAAATGGCTCACCTAGTACTAATTAATAGTGGTCTTGAGCTTATGCAGCAAGGTTCAATTTTGGCAGTTTAGTTTATTCTTTCACTGTTTTTTTTTATATAGCCCCACAAAGGCATCCATTTCAAGAATCTTTTCAACTCCCTACTAGCTACTATCAAATCTTCCACCACTCTTTCAAAGTGATTTTTAAACCTCTTTACTTCCTGTGAAGCAGTGGGCTGTGGAGACCAAGTCAATGGACATTTTTAAGGCAGCGACAGATAAATTCTTGATTAGTACGGGTGTCAAGGGTTATGGGTAGAAGACAGGAGAATGGGGTTAGAATGGAAAGATAGATCAACCATGATTGAATGGCGGAGTAGATTTGATGGGCCGAATGATCTAATTCTGTTCCTATCACTAATTAACTTGTGAACTATTTAATTATTTTGCCAGTTATCTTAAATTCCTCTTGTAAGTTCCCCCGTTTATTAATCTTTCAATTATAAACACCAGTATTAAATACCTCTTATCAACAATGCTCTAAAGAGAGTAAGTGGCACTTTTTTAATCTCTCCATGTCATTATTGTCTCCTTTCCTTGGTCCCATTCTATCATGTAAAAGTATTGTAATATTATTTTAGCCATAGACAGAAAGAAATTTGATGTATTTCAAAATTTTATGCATTTAAATTGTGCCAAGTTGGCTGGGTCCACACTTACTCTTGGATTGAAGCACTTACACAGGATGGAGCCATGAATTAGGAGCAGGAGTTAGAACTTAAACTTATGTAACCCCCTCCCACAACTCCCGCATAAAGGAACTGAATCCAGCTGAAATCAGCAAACTCTGAAAAGAGTAGCATCAAATCTACATCTATGCATGAAGATAGTCCTTCCATTTGCATCAACTTTTGTGACTTGCCAAAGCTCTTTACAGCCAATAAAGTATTTCCAAAACATGACTGTGCAGTAATACAGGGACCACCACAAGATGTGACAGGCTGTTTACAACGGGTCTGTTTAAATATGAGTGATCATGCCTTGACTGATGGAATGTGCCAGTTTACCTTCAGCCAGGATCTGTGGGCACAGGTATCCGTACATTGTGTTCCGTGACCATTGCAGCCATCTTATCAATTGCTGCATCAGTAACTCAGCGGTAAGTTCCGTGCATTGATCATCAGCATTTCTACATTTACACCCTAACAGCATCTGTGGTGTTGAAGCCCAAGTCCCTCATTCAATGCCAAGTTGTACAGTGCTCAACACACAGGCACAACCAGCGAAACATTCCGGGTGAATGTTGCAACACCCCTATTGGCCTGTCCAGGGAGTAGAGCACATAAACAGGTCCACTATGCCCGTATGAAAATGATGCCGTTAAACTAATCTCCTCTGCCTGCATGTGATTCATATCCCTCAATTTCCTGCACATTTGTGTGTCTGTCTAAAAGCCTCTTAAATGCCACTGTCATATATGCTTCCACCACCACCCCTGGTAGCGCATTCCTGGCACCAACCATTCCCTATGTAAAAAAAACTTGCCCTGCACATCTTTAAACTACCCGCCAGACTTTAAAACAAACGCCCTCTAGACTTTGACATTCCCATCCTGAGAAACACGTGCCAATTGCCTACCTATGTTTTTCACAATTTTATATATTTCTATCATAGTCAGAGCTGCACAGCATAGAAACAGGCTCATTGGTCCACCTTTTCCATGCCAACCATGTTGGCACATTGGGCTTGTCTCATTTACCTGTATTTGACCCATAGCCTTGTAAACTTTTCCTATCCATGTATCTGTCCAAATATATTTTAAAAGTCATAATTCCATAGCTTCATCAGGTAGATCATTCATATAGACACCACTCCACAAGTTGCCACTGAAGTCCCTCTTAAATCTTTCCTCTCTCATCTTAACCCTATGCCCCCTAGTTTTAGAATCCACTACCCTAGGAATAAGACTGAGCATTCACGTTATCCATGACCCTTATGACCTTGTACACCCCATTAAGTAACACCTTTGCCCCAAGGAAAAAAGTCGCAGCTTATCCAGCCTCTCCCTGTAACCAAATCCCACATATCCTGATAACATTTTGGTGAATCTCTTCTGCATCATTTCTAACTTATTGACATCCTTCTCATAGCTTGGGAACCAGAACTACATACAGTTCTCAAAGTGTGATTTCACCAACAAATTGTGCAGCTATATCATAATGTCCCAACTTTTGTACTCAATATCCTTCGAAATGAAGGCAAATGTGCCAAACGCCTTCTTGTGGACCAGTCCTAATCCTTCTCCATTACTACTTTAAAACTAATCAAATTATAGTTACTGGTCACAAAGGGCTGACACTTATGGCAACCCTACCTTATTTCCCTAACGGGACGTCCACTGTTACGCAGTCTCCAGGCACAGACACACGCACACATCCCCCCCCCCCCCCCCATTCCATAATGTTTGGGACAAAGACCCATCATTTGTTTATTTGCCTCTGTACTCCACAATTTGAGATTTGTAATAGAAAAAAATCACGTGGTTAAAGTGAACATTGTCAGATTTTAATAAAGGCCAATTTTAATAAAGGCCATTTTATATATTTTGGTTTCACCATGTAGAAATTACAGCTGTGTTTATACATAGTCCCCCCCATTTCAGGGCAACATAATGTTTGGGACACATGGCTTCACAGGTGTTTGTAATTGCTCATGTGTGTTTAATTGCCTCCCTAATGCAGGTATAAGAGAGCTCTCAGCAT
The DNA here is from genome assembly GCA_038087875.1 of Malacoraja senta. Lineage (NCBI taxonomy): Eukaryota > Metazoa > Chordata > Chondrichthyes > Rajiformes > Rajidae > Malacoraja > Malacoraja senta. The sequence continues at coordinate 35,741,635 of CM075981.1, read as the reverse complement.
CTAGTCTTTCCTCCAGTCTTTCCATCACATTTGGAAACTTTTATTGCTCTTTATCAACATGAGGACCCAAGTTGTGCCAATGAAAGTCAAATAAGCCATCATGAGACTGAGAAACAAGAATAAAACTGTTAGAGACATCAGCCAAACCTTAAAGGCCTGTCCCACCAGCATGCGACTGCATGCGGCGAGCACGACCTAACGTGGTCGCTTGAGCCTTACGGCCTCGTGGGGCCAGTCCCACTTCGATCGCCGGAGCCGTATGGAGTTGTGCGGGGCTGGTCCCGACATCGCGCGGGGCTCCGAAAAACTGACAGTCCAAAAATCCCCGCGCGCCAACGTCCTGTCAGCCCGCAGCCGCATTGAGGACGTACGGGGCGTCTCGACGCCGTACGCGTCTTGATGTCATACGCAGCGTCTTCACGGCGTACGCCTAGCACGTGGCGTTGCGCGATGGCGTCACCAGCCCGACGCCGTGCGACGTCCAAATTCAGTCGGCCCGCCTCCTGCCCAGCTGATTGGTGAGTATGATGTTGGGACCAGCCCCGCACAACTCCAGACGTCTCCGCGGTTGGAAGTGGGACCGGCCCCGCGATGCCGTACGCCTCAAGCCACCATGTTTGGTCGCGCCCAAGCATGCAATCGCATGCTGGTGGGACTTTAGGCTTACCAAAATCAACTGTTTGGAATATCATTAAGAAGAAAGAGAGCACTGATGACCTTACTGATCGCAAAGGGACTGGCAGGCCAAGGAAGACCTCCACAGCTGATGACAGAAGAATTCTCTCTATAAAAAAGAAAAATCACCAAACACCTGTCCGACAGATCAGAATCACTCTTCAGGATTCAGGTATGGATTTGTCAATGACCACTGTCCGCAGAAGACTTCATGAACAGAAATACAGAGACTACACTGCAAGATGCAAACCACCGGTTAGCCGCAAAAATAGGATGGCCAGGTTACAGTTTGCTAATAAGTACTTAAAAGAGCAACCATAATTCTGGAAAAAGTTCTTGTGGACATGAGATGAAGATTAACTTATATCAGAGTGATGGCAAGAAAAAGAGTGAAAAGGCTTGAGGGATGTGCAAAGATTGAGGAGATAGGGGAGGGGTGTCCGCCTCAGTATACCCCACGACAGAAGAGGGAGGAGTTGTATAGTTTGATAGCCACAGGGAAGAAGGATCTGTGGCGTTCTGTCCTGCATCTTGGTGGAACCAGTCTGTTGCTGAAGGTACTCGGGTTTACCAGTGTGTCACAGAGGGGGTGAGCTGTATTGTCCAGGATGCTCCACAGTTTTGAGGAGCATCCCCTCCAAGACCACCTCCTATGAATCCAACTCCACCCCCAGAACGGAGCCAGCATTCCTGAGTTACTCCAACATTTTATGTCTATCTTCGGTGGAAACCAGCATTTGCAATTCCTTCCTACACAATGAAATTCATACTTGCTGCACCCTTACAAGCACATTAACACAACAACACATCAAGTCAATATACAGTAAACATTAATGCAATAAAATATTAATTTTCCTTGGTAGATAGACATAAGTATGTAGTGCAACCTATAAAAGGTCCATAGTATCTTGTTATACGAGAATTTTGCATGAACAGTCTGTGACCCATAGAGCTGCGGCCATAGCGCTATGTTTACCGGCCACATTGGGCTGTGGCTGGTAGCGCTATATTTAGAACCCATAGCGCTGCCGCCAACAGCACTTTGTTTAAATTCCCACACACATAGCCGGCAGTGCCGTGTGTATTACCATTATGCGCCAATTCTGTAGCATCTTGTGTATTACCTTTACGCGCAAAGTCTGCAGCACTATGGTATTACCTTTACGCGCAAAGTCTAGCCCTGTGTATTACCATTACGCGCTAAATCTGTAGCCCTGTGTATTACCATTATGCGCTAAATCTGTAGCCCTGTGTATTACCATTACGCGGCAAGTCTGTAGCCCTGTGTATTACCATTACGCGCTAAATCTGTAGCCCTGTGTATTACCATTACGCGGCAAGTCTGTAGTCCTGTGTATTACCTTTACGCGCCAAATCTGTAGCCCTGTGTATTACCATTACGCGCCAAATCTGTAGCGCTGTGTATTACCATTGTGCGGCAAGTCTGCAGCGCTGTGTGTATTGCTTTACGCGCCAGTCTGCGGCTGATAGCGTTTGTTTCCAAAGGGTGGGGGGGCCTTGCTCGGATGCAGTCCCCTGCTACTGAGTGCAGTTTGAATTTGGGAGCAACGCTATTGGCCCGGACTTACTGGCGGTTATTTCAACAGCTGAATTCTGCCTGTATAAAGGCAGGAGTAAGGCATAAGTTTGTTTTTGACAAGAGGGGTTCACCAACAGGCTGGGTTGTGAAGAGAGTGAGAGAAATAGAGAACCTTGAACCTGTTCCCTTGTAACATTTGGCGTAGTCGGCAGGATGTGATGAATAGAATAGAAAAATGTTTCGTAAAAAGAAATCAAACGATCCAGAGGAGTACCGCATTCCGGGGTGGACTGACAATACCGAGGGATTTGGGGCTCTGGCTAATCTCCTGGTGGCTCACGGGACACCGGTCGACTGGTCAGAGAAGACCGATCCCCAACATGTTACATTGGGTTACCATCTTGTCTCGGTGGTGCGGAATAGTGCATTTTAAAAAAAAAGGGAGAGTCAACGTGGGGCTTTCTGGTTCCCAGCCACCAGAATTAGGAAGCAACATGAGGCCATGGGGAAGAAAGACCAAAGAATAATTGAATTAGAGCAAAATTCAGAGCAAATGAATCAACGATGCTTAACCATGGCTGACTCTGTTCGCTGGGCACAAACACAAGCCCAGGAAATGGAGGACAAAACGGTTGATATGGCCCTAGATTTCACCCTGGCTGAGAAAGGGGGTACTTGTGCTTTGATCGGGCGGGAGTGCTGTACCAGATGATTCAGAGAACATCACCAACCGCCCTGACCACATCCAGGAAGCCGTGGAGAAGAATCGAAGGGTGGGGGAACAGTACCACGACTACAACCCCCCGGGAGGATGGTAACAAGGTAACGTCTGCAGGGCGGATGTAACGAGGTGAAGCCTGCGGGCCGGATGTGATGGTAACCAGACTGTTCGAGGGGTGGAATGTTATACAAACAATTTGCCTGAACAGTCTGTGATTCATTGCGCTGCGGCCATAGCACTATGTTTAAAGCCCATCGTGCTGTGGCCGGTAGCACTATATTTAGAACCCATAGCGTTGTAGCCGACAGCGCTTTGTTTAAATTCCCATGTACGAAGCCGGCAGCACTGTGTGCATTATATTTACGCGCCAAATCTGTAATGCTGTGTATTACCTTTAGACGCCAAGTCTAATGCTGTGTGTATTGCTTTACCCGGCAAGTCTGTAATGCTGTGTATCACCTTTACATGCCAAGTCTAATGCTGTGTGTATTGCTTTACGCGCCGTCTGTAATGTGTGTTTTGCTTTACACGCCAGTCTGCGACTGATAGCGCTTTGTTTCCGAAGGGGGGAGTGGCGTGCTCGGATGGATGCAGTCCACTGCCATTGGGTCCGGTTTGAATTTGGGAGCAGCGCTATTGGCCCGGACTTACCAGCGGTTATTTCAACAGCTGATTTCTGCCTGTATAAAGGCAGGCACTAGTACGCCATAAGTTAGTCCTTGACGGGAGGGGTTCACCGACAGGGAGAAGAGGAGAGAGAGAGCTAGCTGCTGCTGCTGCAAGACGGGGCCCACGCATACTGTGTTGTTTTTGTTCTCTTGCTAATAAATCTGATTTGTAATTTATGCACGAGTGCCTTTTTTCTGTTCTACTAGTCAGATTCTTGAACCTGTTCCCTTGTAGAGACAGGATTGTGATTGGGGATGTACAATACATTATAAGAACAGTTCTTAGGGTGGTGTGGGCCTTTGATGATATTAAATGCCTGGAGGCAGCTCTTCCTGTAGATCCCAATGATAATAGCAGGGGGATCGGTACCTGTGATATACCAATAACATGCACCACTTTCTGTTGCTCCTTCGTTCTTGGGTGTTTGAGTTACTGAACCAGGCTGTGCTGCAAGCTGTCACCATGCTCTCCCCCATAACTGGAAATTCAATGGTGTATTCAGTGACATGCCAAAACTCCTCAAACCTCCGAGGTAGTAGAGGCTTTGATGAGCTTTCCTTGTGAGCAAGGTGATGTGCCTCAATGACTATCGACCAGTGGCACTAACGTCTGTGGTGATGAAGTGCTTTGAAAGCTTGATTATGGCGCATATCAACTACCTCGACAAAAACCTGGACCCACTGCAGTTCGCTTGCCGCCACAACAGATCAACGGTGGATGCGATCTCACTGGCTCTCCACGCCGCTCTGGACCACTTGGACAACAAAAACTCATGTCAGGCTGTTATTCATTGACTACAGCCCAGCGTTTAATACCATCCCCTCCAAGCTGGTTACCAAGCCCTCAGATCTAGGTTTCTGCGCATCCCTCTGCAATTGGATCCTCGACTTCCTCATCCACGGTCCACAATCTGTCCGTATTGGTGGAAATGTGTCATCCTCGATAACAATCAGCACGGGAGCACCTCAAGGCTGCGTGCTCAGCCCCCTGCTGTACTCATTCTATACTCATGACTGCATAGTGTGTGAACACTAGCGGGCATAGTGTGAACTCCATCATCAAGTTCGCCGACGACACCACTGTTGTGGGATGAATCACTGATGGTGACGAGTCAGAGTATAGAAGTGAGATCGACCGATTGACCAAATGGTGCCAGCACAACAACCTGGCTCTCAACACCAGCAAAACCAAGGAACTGATTGTGGACTTTGGAAGGGGTAGGATAGGGATCCATAATCCCGTTTATGTCAACAGGACGATGGTAGAAAGGGTCAAGAACTTCAAATTCCTGGGCGTGCATCTTTCCGAAGATCTTTCCTGGTCCCAGCACACTGATGCAATTATAAAGAAAGCACATCAGCGCCTCTACTTCCTGAGATTACGGAGAGTCGGTATGTCAAGGAGGACTCTCTCGAACTTCTACAAGTGCACAGTAGAGAGCATACTGAATGGTTGCATCGTGGCTTGGTTCGGCAACTTGAACGTCCAGGAGTGGAAAAGAATGCAGAAAATTGTGACCACTGCCCAGTCCATCATCGGCTCTAACTTCCCCATCATCAAAGGGATCTCTCTGTTGCCAGCAGGTAGAAGGTACAAGAGCCTGAAATCTGGTACATCCAGGCAGGGCTGGCCTTAGGAGGTGCGGGGCTCAATTGGGAACAATTTTGGTGAGCCCCAGGTTCCCAGCCAAGGTCTCTAGAATCATAGAAATATAAATAAAGTCTATGTGTGCTTAAAAAGTGCCTGCGAGTTAATGGACCAAACAGATCTAAGCTACATTTTAATATAAAATTGCATACATGTAAGCCTACAAGTAACAAGCAAAATGTGTAGATCACCTCTGCAAAGTACATAGTTACAATACCACTAGTTTTAGTGACTGAGAAATTTAAAAAAAAGTAATTTAATTAACTAGATCCTTGAAAAGCAATAATTATTGGCGAAAAAACAGTCCAGGCATTAAATTTTGGGCTTCAGCCCGATCCTAACTTTGTGTCTGTCTGTGTGTCTGCCTGTCTGTGTGTCTGTCTGTCTGTGTGTCTGTCTGTCTGTCTGTGTGTTATCTGTGCGTGATGAAAGGAAATAAGGGAGGGAGGGAAAGGAGAGAATGGGAGTGAGGGAAGTAGAGAAAGAAGGGAGGGAGGGAAGGAGAGAAAGAAGGGAGGGAGGGAAGGAGAGAAGGTAAAAGAGAGAGAAAGGGAAGAAGGGAAGGGAGGGAGGGAAGTGGGGGAGGGAAGGGAGGGAGAGGGCCGGCAGCAGGAGCGGACGGGTGTGAGCTGAGGCCGAGGTTTGTAAACGCTGCTCCAACCCCCGGCCCGGCCCTCCCTGTATTGTTCACTGCATCCGGGGAGAGAAAGGGGTGGAGCCGGGGCTGTGTGCGTGAAGCACGGTGACTGGAGGGGCGGAAGCGCTGCCCCGGGACCGTGAGGGAACGACCCACCTCCCCCACACCCCCCTCCACCCCTTTCTTCCCCCTCCACCTCTCTACTCTCTCTCCACCCCTCTCTTCCCCTCCACCCGGGGTAGATCTACCCGAGCCAAGAGTAGATTACTCTGGCTTCGGGGCCCAATTGGGAGCAATTGGTCCAATTGGCTTAAGGCCGGCTCTGCATCCAGGTTCAGCAACAGCTTCTTCCCCTCAGCCATCAGGCTATTAAACACAACATCATACAAACTCTGAACTATAACAGCCTATTGCACCATCTGTTTATTTATGTGTATATCTATGGTCTATGGTATATAGACACACTGATCTGTTCTGTATTATGTTTACAATACTCTGTTGTGCTGCAGCAAGCAAGAATTTCATTGTCCTATCTGGGACAGCTTGCAATAAACTCTCTTGACTTGTCTTGACTAGACTTGTGATTGCATCAAAAGGCTGGGCCGAGGACAGATCTTCAGAGGCTTCAGTGCAACGTGCCCCATCCGTGGCACCCACACCAATCCAGACTCTGGTGAAAGGTTGTGCCTCTGACCCATGCAGCTTGTGGAGCTCAACTGTTACATAATTTATGTTCAAGCTTGAATTCTGCTGTCCTTGCTGCACTCTGCAACGTTGCATTGACCACTACAACCAAACTTGAAAGTGTCAATGCATAAAAATTCAATGATGACCTTGGCCTCACTCAATGTGTTAATGTGTCTCCTGAGGATCCTTGGTGACCCAACCAGCAGTCTCCTTTGTGAATTGGAATTATGTCACGCACACCTCTGACTGCAGCTGAAGGTTACGCCGATGCAGGTACGTGTAGTCTGGTGAATAAGCAATCCTCTGGACAACTAAATGTTTTTCTCTGTCTGCTGTACTGAGAAAAGGCCCGTGAAAATAGTTTTGATGTTAGATCTGACCAAATACCATCAGGTTGCTAATTTGTTTTAAGGCCAGCCACTCAGCACACTGTTTCCAAAAGCACAGTAGTGTGCTTCCAAATATGATGGAAAGACTGGAGGAAAGACAAGGTGCTGAGAGCTCTCTTATACCTGCATGAAGGAGGCATTTAAACACCCCTGAGCAATTACAAACACCTGTGAATCTATGTCCCAAACATTATGATGCCCCGAAATGGGGGGGATTATGTATAAACACAGCTGTAGTTTCTACATGTTGAAACCAAAATGTATAAAAATATCCTTTAATAAAATCTGACAATGCGCACTTTAAACACGTGTGATTTTTTCTATTACAAATCTCAAATTGTGGAGTACAGAGGCAAAGAAATAAATGATGGGTCTTTGTCCCAAACATAATGGAGGGCACTGTAAGTTCATAAGTGATCGGAGCAGAATTAGGCCATTTCACCCATCAAATCTACTCTACCAGTCAATCATGGCTGATCTATCTTTCCCTCTTAACCTTATTCTCCTGTCTTCTCCCCGTAACCCCCGACACCTGTATTAATCAAGAATCTATCTATCTTTGCCTTAAAAATGTCCATTGACGACTTTCACAGCCTTCTGTGGCAATGAATTCCACAGATTCATCACCCTCTGACTAAATAAATTCCTTCTCATCTCCTTAATGGAACGTCCTTTGATTCTGAGGCATGACCTCTGGTCTCCCACTAGTGGAAACATCGTCTCCACATCCACTCTATCCAGGCCTTTCATTATTCGGTAAGTTTCATTGGATATCTTGATGAATACAGGTGCATAGTAGAGAACATATTGACTGGTTGTATCGTGGCCTGATTCGGCAACTCGAATGGCCAGGAACAATGTTGATCACAAGTGATGGACACTGTCCGGTCCATCACGGGTATTGACCTCCCCTCCAACCAAGGTTTATTATGTTATCTATGAGTAGTGAGTTTACAGACCTGTTATGCTGCTGCAAGTAAGAATTTTGTTGTTCTGTTTTTAGTGCACATGGCAATTAAACACTCTTGGCTCTAGAGCAAATTAGCAGCCCAATGGTATTTGGTTAGCTTGAACATTACGCCAATTTTTGCAGGCTCTCCATGCCAGTTTTTCAGAGCCTTCTTTCCCAGTACTGAACCATGCAGGCTGTTCCTTCTAAGCACAGTGATCAAGCTCTCAAACATGTGTTAGATTGCATAAAGCCCACGTAGGTGACTGGAAGATGGTGATTTGCAGGCAAGTAGGTAAATTAGTGCAGATGAACCAATAGAAAATACAATCAATTAATTATTTTAAAAGTACCATTGGCACAAAACAATATTACCACAGTTAATGAAGTTGTAAATATTCTAAAACAAATGGTAGAACATGCAGAAATGGGCTGCACTAATGGATAGTGGCCAACTGGGGGCGCTAGTTATCCAGCTTTTGTTTTCCATCTCCAGAAGCCTTCCAAGGTACTTCATGGGGAGACTGTAGTTGTAAGCTTTATGGGCCAGTCCCACTTAGGCGACTTTTTAGGTGACTACAGGAGACTATGCGGTCGCCACATGTTCGCTGGTGGTTGCCGGGGAGTCGCCTTCAAGGCCGTGAGGAGTTCACGCCATGGAGAGTGGCGAGAATTCTCGTGCCGTAGGTGCAGAGGTAGTGGTTCGCCCGGAGGCCGTAGGTTCTCGTAGGTTGTAGCCGGTGCTGACCAGTGAATTTCATTGGCTCAATGGGAAAAAACCCCATAAACAGTAGTTTTCAGAACCAAGGATAACTGACCGGTAATGTTAATGTCCACCAAGCTTCACAGCCGTGTATCTCTGGCTTCTTAAAAGTTCTTCCCACCCCTTCTCCCCCCTCTTTTAAAGGACTTAAGTGACCCTTCTCGTACACTGTGCTTTCACCGTCTTAATTACCTCGCCAACCTTCCTGTTCATCGCGGTGTGCGTCTGTATCACATTGGCTTTGCACCGTGTGAATTTCACTCAGCCAGCACTCGCCCCGGTTGCATAACAGGCGTGCGTGTGTGTGTGTGTGTAAAATCGCCTAAGTTTAATCACACTCCAGTGTTGCGATTTTCTTCCAAGACGCACAAGCTAGTGATTCATTTATGAAGTAATTTACATGCTGACCAAAGTAATAGCAATATCTGTCAAACAAACCAGCACTATCTGGATATTTTCTCTCTCCTCATCTCTGAGTAGAGTCCAGAACCATCGGAATCTGTTCCGACTCACTGATTTCTTCCTTCCTCATTTCTCCATGGCTGCTGGGCCAGAGGAGTGAGCCAATGTGTTCAGACTTCATTGTTTACATTCTTCCGTGGATGATTATAATATAATGCAAAATCTGTCAAATAAGGCATTATAAGCTGCAAAGGAATTCATCATATACTTCTGTATCACAAAAATGTTACAAACTATAGAGTGCCAAGCATTGCTGCAGCTGTTTGAACAATCTTTACACAACTGTTAACTCTATTGTCAGCTATCATTTAATGCACTTTAACTCTGGTTGTGGACAAGGCTCACCCAAATGTTTCCTTGCCTGCAGTTTGAGATGACTCATCAGTAATTTCATTGCAAATTGCATAAATTTTCCCTTGAACCTCTTAACAGAAGATTCATGCCTATGATAAGAGATTGATGCAATAGATGATTGCACCCTCTCGTTTCACTTTTCCCCCTCCTAAGGCCATGCGTCCTGACTCAATTAATGCTCCAAATAGTGTTCAAATAGTGGGGAAGGGCTCAGGGTTTGTTGGCATCTGGTGAAACTGCTCCCCCTCCAGGGATGGTACACAAAAATGCTGGAGAAACTCAGCGGGTGCAGCAGCATCTATGGAGCGAAGGAAATAGGTAACGTTTCGGGCCGAAACCCTTCTTCAGACTGATAGGGGTGGGGAGAAGAAAGGAAAAAAGGACAAAGGCGGAGGAGGAGCCCGAGGGCTGGGGGAGGGGAGGAGACAACCAGATGGCTGATGAAGGGGAGGGGACAGCAAGGGCTAGCAGAATTGGGAGAATTCAATGTTGAGGCCCCCAGGATGTAGACTGCCCAAGCGGAATATGAGGTGCATTTCCTCCAATTTACGGTGTTGCTCGCTGTGGCCATGGAGGAGACCCAGGACAGAGAGGTCAGATACGGAATGGGAGGGGGAGTTGAAGTGCTGAGCCACCGGGAGTTCAGGTTGGTTATTGCGGACCGACCAGAGGTGTTCAGCGAAACGATCGCCAAGCCTACGCTTGGTCTCACCGATGTAGATCAGCTGGCATCTAGAGCAGATGCCCTCCCTCCCCTCCCCTTCATCAGCCATCTGGTTGTCTCCTCCCCTCCCCCAGCCCTCGGGCTCCTCCTCCGCCTTTGTCCCTTTTTCCTTTCTTCTCCCCACCCCCTATCAGTCTGAAGAAGGGTTTCGGCCCGAAACGTTACCTATTTCCTTCGCTCCATAGATGCTGCTGCACCCGCTGAGTTTCTCCAGCATTTTTGTGTACCTTCGATTTTCCAGCATCTGCAGTTCCTTCTTTAACACTTTGCCCCCTCCAGGGATGTTCTGTAGACAGACTGCAAAATCTTTAAGGAGAAATTATGATGTAAACTAGGGCATTTAGAATGAGAATCATGCAGCGCAGAAACAGGCCCTTCAGCTCAATTCGCCAATGATGATCAAGATATCCCATCAAGGTTCATCTCCGTTGTCGTATTTGTCCCAAATCCAAGGATGCAATGCTGAGGCTCTATAAGGCACTGGTCAGGCTGCATTTGGAGTAATGTGAGAAAATCTGGGCCCCATATTTGAGGAAGGATGTGCTGGCTCTGGAAAGGGTCCAGAGGAGGTTTACAAGAATGATTCCAGGAATGAGTCGGTTAGCATATGACGAGCATTTGACAGCACTGGGCCTCTACTCGCTGGAGTTCAGAAGGTTGTGGGGGGACCTCATTGAAACTTACAGAATAATTAAAGGCACAGAGAGAGTGGATGTGGAGAAGATGTTTCCACTGTTGGGAGAGTCTAGGACCAGAGGTCACGGCCTCATAATTATAGGGCATTCTTTTAGAAACAAGGTGAGGAGGAACATCTTTAGTCAGAGGGTAGTTAATCTGTGGAACTCATTGCCACAGAGGGCTGTGGAGTCCAAGTCAGTGGATATTTTAAAGTCAGAGATAGACAAATTCTTGATTAGAACGGGTGTCAATGGTTATGGGGAGGGCAGGAAAATGGGATGAGGAGTTAGAGATCAACCATGATTGAATGGCAGAGTAGACTTGATGAGCCTAATTCTACTCCTATAACTTGCGAAAATCTTTGGATTCTCCTTAATTTTATCTGCCAGGGCCATCTCATGCCACCATTTTGCCCTTCTGATTTCATTCTTAATTCTCTGTACTCCTCCAGGAATGCACTTGACCCCAGCTGCCTGACCTGAATTATGTCTTTTTATTCTGATCAGACTCATTTTCTCGCATTATCCTGGGTTCCTTATTCACACCTGTCTTACCCTTCTCTCTAACAGGAATATGAATGCCTTGAACTCACATTGCCACATTAAAAATTAAAAAATCCACTTTCTGGACACCCTTTTGCCTGCAAACAACCTCCTCCAATCAATGTTTTAAAATTCCTGTCTAATACCATTAAAGATGGCCTTGCCCCAATTTACAACGTCAACTTTGGACCAGCACTGTCCTTATCCATAACTGTTTTAAAGCTAACAGAAATGTGTTCCCTGGACCCATTGACACTGGAGTCACTTGCTCTGCCCAATTCCCAAAGAGTAGGTTAAGCTTTGCCCTTTCCTCTGCTTCTCCTGTCCTTATTAATGCAAAGGGAGACATGAATACAGGGAACTTGGAACAACTAATGCAGAAGTCTTGAGGACAGTTCATAATGCAGTTGAGGAGGTGCTGGATGTCAGAAGACATAGGAAGATAGATAAATCTCCAAGGCTTAATCAGATATATCCAAGCACACTGTAGAAAGCTAAAGATATTGCAGGACTCCTAAGATAGATGAATGATCGCGAGGCACGGGTGAGATGCTGGAAGACTGGGGCATAGCTAATCTGTGCCTTTATTTAAGAGGGGCTACCAAGAAAAACCTGAGAGGAGTCTGAGATACAAGACACATAAACATTTCAATATAGTTGATTAGGGATAGTCAGCATGGTTTTGTCTGTGGGAGATCACATATAACAAATTTGATTGGGTTTTCTGAAGTAGTAACCAAAATGGGGACTTCAGCAAGGCCTTTAATGCGGTTCCACAGGATAGGCTGCTCTGGAACATTACATTGCATGGGATCCAGGGAGAGCTAGATAACTGGATACAGAATTGGCTTCATGGAAGGAAGCAAAGGACGATGGCAGAAGCTTGGTTTTTGGGCTGGAGTCATGTGACCAGTGGTGTACCTCAGTGCTGGTTCCATTACTGTTTGTCATTTATATCAATGATTTGGATGAGAATGTACAGTGAATGATTAGTAAGTTTGCAGATGACACTAAAATGGGAGTTAATTAAAAAGAATGAAAATTCAATAGCTAAAAGCGCTATGTAAATCTGGTTGGTTAAAAAGGTTGCGTGCTAATCTACAATATTTTCTTATGGATCATTAGCACAGTTCCCTTCTGCACTCATCCTCCTTGTCCAGTCCCCAAGAGGCTGGCACAAGCTGACTGTGGTTGCCCAGATGTGAGCCACCAGATCTTTGCTTACTCTACCCCATTTAGCCCACTGTACTTTTAGAATTTATTTTTCACCAGGTCACTCATTTTGACACCTTCAATTCTTTCCATTACATTTTGGAAAAAGAACAATCAAGTAAATTAAGAAAGCAAAACACAAAAACATCTGCAGATGATTTTAAATGCTGTGGAAATGAGTTTTGATCAACACCCTATTATAAAACAAGGAAAATAGCCTTAAGAGCAAGACACAGTTGGAAATCCCATTATCCTAAAACCTTATCAAAACTTGGGAGTCAATTTGAATTCAAGTTTCAGATAATCAACCTCTCCTGTCTGTGCCAGAAGTGACCAGTCCACATGGAAAACATCATTAATTCAGACCATTATTAAATCTCTTGTAATTTAGCCCAGTTTAGTTTTTAGTTTAGTTTAGAGATACAGCGCAGAAACAGGCCCTTTGGTCCACCGTCCACATTGACCAGCAATCTCTGCACGCTAACACTATCCTGCACACACCAGGGTCAATTTACAATTTTACCAAGCCAATTAGCCTATAAACCTGTACGTTTTTGGTGTGTGGGAGAAAACATGAGATCCCGGAGGAAACCCATGCAGGTCGCGGAGAGAACGTACAAACTCCGTACAGATAACAGCAATAGTCAGGATCAAACCCAGGTCTCTGGCGTTGTAAGGCAGCAACTCTATCGCTGCACCACCTTGCCACTTTTTAGTTGCTCAATTATGATTTTTTTTTTCTTCCACAAGTTTCATTAATGGCTTTCTAATCAGAACGTTTGTGAGACAGAACATTTGCCAGTTCCAAAATGCTAACTCTCCATAAATACTGCCCAACCTGCTAAATATTTCCAACATTCAGTTTCTATATCAGATAACATCTGTGTGGGTTAGATTCACTTTTAATATAATAAATTGGCTCAAAATGAGCATTGTTTTACCATTCTCAGACAAGTATAATCTCGCTGTGCATTAGAATGACGCACTAATGTTTTGATAATGAACACGCAAGGTCCATTCAGCTTTCCTGAATGCCTTCTAAAACACTAAATACCATCAAAAGTGGCATAGCAACTTTATGAGAGCAAAATGAATCTTACTGGAGTTTTTCCATTATCTAAAATAATTGAGCGAGAATAATCTACAACTGTTCAGTCTACCAGCATCACAGCTGCTGTTTCACAGAGACCAAGTTGAATCCTGACCTAGGGTGTTGTCTGTGGAGTTTGTACATTCTCCCTATGATTGTGTGCATTTCCTCCAGATGCTCCATTTCCTCTCACATCCCAAAGACTTGAGGATTTGCATGTTAATTGGCTCCTCTAAAATTGTCTTTAATGTGTAGGGAGTGGATGCGATAGCAGGTAACATAGCACAAGTATGAACATGTGATTCATTCAATCAGTAAATTAAAACAAAAAGCTTCAACAAGGTAATGATATCGGCAAGAAATCATTTGCAATGCAATGCTTGAAAATGGCAGGGAGGAAAACCCTGGCTGTTCCAACAGGTGTGCTGGCAATTCTGAAGTCTTAGCTTAGTTTAGTTTAGAGATACAGCGTTGACACAGGCCTTTCGGCCCACCGAGTCCACGGCGACCAGTGATCCCCGCACGTGAACATTATCCTACACACTAGGGACAATTTCACAATTACAATTATACCAAGCCAAACCAGTACGTCTTTGGAGTGTGGGTGGAAACCGGAGATCCTGGAGAAAACCGATGCAAGGCAGCAACTCTACCGCTGTGTTACCGTGCCACCCTTGAGCAATTTAAAGGAATTTAGGCCTGATCACAGAGCTGGGCTCACAGAACAAATGTGTCACAGTTCAGCACTGGTAATCTCACCAAAAGGCCTGAAGAAAGTTAATGCTCACCAGGATTTTCGGGAATGTTGCTTGAGATTAGTTACAAGATTTACTGTCAACCTTTTGGGAGTAATCGGCCCATATATTGAGCAAGGAAAAGAATGCTATAATATTTTACTTGCAGAAGTACAAAATTCACTTCATAAAACTCTTGCCCTTTCACACTGACAAATGAAGCAATTTATTTTTAAAGTTGTAGTTGAGCTTTGCAATTAATCAAACTTTGTTTCTTCTAGCATATCATAACAAACTAACAAGTTTTTCTCTACCCGAGAGAAACAAACTGCATGTTAATGATTTGAAATCTAGTCAGCCGGAGTGGCAGCATTTCTCAAGACGCTATATATTTTGTTGTTGTTAATACAAAGTCAGATTTGCTAACGTCAAAGACATGCAACAGTAACTTGATGCTGATAAGCTAAAAAAAAAGCATTTGCTGAAAATCTGGTGCATAAACCAGAAAGTGCTGAAAATACCCTACAGGTCAAGCAGGATCTGTACAAAGAGAAACAAATGAAATGCCCTGGATTGACACAAAATGCTGGAGTAACTCAGCGGGTCTATCTTCAGTGTATAACCTGCATCTGCAGATCCTTCCTACACTTGGATCGTTGACTGCTTTGTTATGTTGTCTTGAAGTCCATGATTAAAATAAAGAATGGAGATGGCACTTTGTGTCGTAGTTCACTTTTAATAGTTCAGACTATAAATGGGTTCTACAAGGTTTTCATTGTGCACCTGCTCCTTAGATCACACGGCTTCATTACATCTGTCACAACACAGTTTCAAGCATAACAATACATCTCCCCCTTCTTAAAAAACAGTTTACATCATCGTCTACAGAGATGTCATCTCTTATGGACCAGTATCGTCTTTTTCAGCTGGACCTGTTTGATTTTCTCAGGTCATCCTTGTATCACTTGTTGAGTGAATAGCTGCAACTCCTCATGTCTGCTGGCCTCATTTCCAATCCGGCTCAGCTTCATAGTCATCTCATTTACAACGTGATGGATTTTGAGATTGAGATCTTCTAACTTGTGCTTCTCGTATGGTGATAAACGAGATAAGTGTAGCGAGGTAGACGATGGTTGGTCTTCGGTGCAAGATGTTTTTCAAACTTATCTACGAGAACTTTTTACTTCTCACCCTCTTCCTCAAATGTCCAGCTGTAGTACAACTTGACTCCCTTCTCTCCTGTCCAGAGAAGCAGGTAGCGAGCTTTCTCGCTCTCACCAGCATTCTTTAACACACTGTTGAACATCCGGCCACATTTTTATCTGAAGCTTAATTCCCAATCTAGTAGTGGCGCTGGAAGGTGCATGTTTATTGCATCACGTCAGTTGCAATGCACACACAGCGTTGCTGTTCCAATTGTACGTGACAAGTAAATAAGGAGCGGCACGGTGGCGCAGCGGTAGCATTGCTGCCTCACAGCACCTGCAGCACTGGAGACTCGGGTTCGGTCCACTGCACTGTTTTTGGTGGTTTACTCCAGCAATGTTGGCAGACACTACATTTGCTCACCAGTGACTCGATATCACTGTCAATGCCAAGCCAATACACACAACTTCTGGCAATTGACTTCATGCTTACTATGCCAGGATGTTCGGCATGAAGTTAATTCATAATCTTGTTTCTCAAAGACTCTGGTACCACAGAGGAAGAGGACTGAACTTTTTAGTGCCTTCCCTCACAATGGAAAGTGATGATTCTGCTGTGGGGGAACGTTCATGTTAAATTCTATAGTGTGTCGAGTCATTTTTCTTTTTTTCTTTTTTATGGATGTATGGAAACTTAATTTCTTCTATGTAAAGCACTTTGGTTTCAACGCGAGTTGATTTAAATAAAAATTACTTACTTACCACTCTATAACCCCACTTAATGCATCCTTGCTCACATGATAATTCATGGCGTCGATTATGGAAAGGCTTCAGCTCTGAGTTCAGAACTGAGTTCAATCCACTATCATTTCAGTCCATCCGTTCAATGTGTGTTCATAGACCAACTTCAGCACATTGTCTTTCTTTGTTTCTGCTGCAATTTCTGTTGCAGTCACTGGAATATCTTCATCTACAACTTGCAGTGTGTAGATTGAGTCTCACTTCCCACGTCAGAGTTCTCCTGGGGCAACCGGGACAACACATCTGCAACTGTGTTGCACTTGGAGCTTCTGTACTCCACCTTGTAGTCATACTGGGACAGCAAAATTGCCCAGCGCTGCATCCTTGATGCCGCCATGGAAGGTATAGCTGACTTGGGACCAAGTATAACTAGTAGTGGTTTGTGATCAGTCACTAGGGTGAATGGTCTGCCGAGAAGAAACTGATGGAATTTCTTGATTCCGAACACGATGCTGAGTGCTTCCTTTTCTATCTGTGCATAATTGCGTTCACTCGGTGATAGAGTGTGGGATGCAAAAGCAATAGGCTTTTCCTATCCGTCATTCATTACGTGGGAGATCACTGCACCGACACCATAGCTTGAAGCATCATAAGCAAGTTTCATCTCGCGTGTATTATCATAGTGAACAAGGAGTTTGTCACTTGTCAAGTTTTCCTTGCAGATGTCATATGCACGTTGCTGTTCCTTTCCCCACGTCCATTTCACATCTTTTTGGAGCAGATGGTGTTGTGGCTTTATCACTGTTGCTAAATCTGGAAGGAATCGTGCATAGAACTGCACCATCCCAAGGAATGATCGTGGCTCTGACACTTTGTTGGGTTTTGGAGCATTCACTATTGCTTCCGCTTTCGCCTTCACAGGGCGAAGTCCGTTGGCATCTACTTTTGAGTCCAAGGTAGACCACCTCTGACTACGCAAATGCACATTTACTTTGTCGCAGTTTAACATTGTGGCAGTTCAGTCGTGTGAGAACTTGCTCAAGGATTTCCAGATGTTCTACCATGCCCTCTGTGAATATCAGTAGGTCATCCTGGTTGCACACACAGTGCGGAATGCCTTGTAACATTTTGTCCATGACAGACTGGAAAATGTTCGGGGAGGATTTCCCACCAGAGCAGCTGTGTATATGAATACAAGCCTTTATGTGTGTTGATAGTCAAGTACTGCTGACTTTCCTTGTCGACATTGAGTTGGGCGTAAGCGTGAGACAAATCCAGTTTAGTGAAGACTCTTGCTCCGCTAAGTTCTGCGTACAGATCTTGCGAGGTTGGTAACGGATATTGTTCGTCGTCAACGGCTTGGTTGATTGTGACTTTGTAGTCACCACATAGTCTAACAGTTACGGCCACAATTGCCGTTGCCCAGTTACTCTGGTCTGTCTTCATGAGTACTCCATTCCGCTCTAACCTGTCAAGTTCTTCCTCCACTTGTTGCTTTAGCGCATATGGTACAGGTCTTGGTCGACAATACAATGTAGTGAAGAAAGCGAATGGTATGTTAGCATTCATAGCAAAAGGATTTGAGTATAGGAGCAGGGAGGTTCTACTGCAGTTGTACAGGGTCTTGGTGAGACCACACCTGGAGTATTGCGTACAGTTTTGGTCTCCTAATCTGAGGAAAGATATTCTTGCCATTGAGGGAGTACAGAGAAGGTTCACCAGACTGATTCCTGGGATGTCAGGACTTTCATATGAAGAAAGACTGGATAGACTTGGCTTGTACTTGCTAGAATTTAGAAAATTGAGGGGGGATCTTATAGAAACTTACAAAATTCTTAAGGGGTTGGACAGGCTAGATGCAGGAAGATTGTTCCCGATGTTGGGGAAGTCCAGAACAAGGGGTCACAGTTTAAGGATAAGGGGGAAATCTTTTAGGACCGAGATGAGAAAAACATTTTTCACACAGAGAGTGGTGAATCTCTGGAATTCTCTGCCACAGAAGGTAGTTGAGGCCAGTTCATTGTCTATATTTAAGAGGGAATTAGATGTGGCCCTTGTGGCTAAAGGTATCTATTTTCTATGTTTCTAATACACAGGTCTAACATCTTGCTTAAGTCGAATGTGTGCTGAGTACCCTGTTAATCCCATGTAACTGTCAGAAAAAATGTTTGCGTTTCCTTATGACGTTTTCAAGACGTGATTTGGACAAATCGACACTGAAAATGTTCTTCCAGTCTAAGTCTATTCTACTCAGCCAATCCTTTCACAGGAGGGTTGGTTTATTTCTGTAGCTCGCCACTATGATGGGCAGTGTTACTGACCATTATGCTGAACTTTGTAGTTCATTTGTCCACGTCTCCAAAACTTTGCCCGAGTAGGTTCTCAGCTTGACCTTACTCTCAAACAATGGTATCTGTAGGAACTTTGTTTCGTACAGGTCTCTGCTCATGACAGAACAGTCTGCTGCAGTGTCAATACACATATCGATTAACTGTTCATTTATCAATAGTTTAGTTCAAAAGTCCTTGCCTTGGCTGGTTGTAGGCTTATTGATGTTGGCTGCATAAATGGTGTACAATCCAAGTTAATTTCCATCTGGGTTCACCTCCAAGTTGTGAACTCCTCTCTGGTGTGATTCCCGCAGATTGTTGGTTTCCTGTTTTAAGCTTGGCCAGACATGCTGAGACGATATGGCCTTTCTTCTGGCAGTTATAGCACTTGGCCATTTTGAACTGACAAAATTGGGATGAGTGATTACCGTTGCAACGATAACAACTGGCTGAACTCGGCTCCCCGCCATACTTTGGTTTTGGTTTAGCGCCTCTTGGTTTGGCCATAGGCACTGCCTTGTGACTGTAAACGGCCATTGCAGTCTGTGGTGGACGAAACTCACGAGCATTCTTTGATGCCATCTCCATTGTGGTAGCAATCTTGCATGCTTTCTCAAATGTAAGATCTGGAGTGTTCATGAGTTTGGACTGAATTCATTCATCCACTAGATCACAAACAAATCTGTCGCGTAGTGCGCGTCCGAGAAAGGTTCCAAAGTTTCAATGCAAACTTTAGTTTTTCAAGGCAACAATGTACTCATTGTCTCTTTCTGCTTCTGGTTTCTAGTGCCAAATGTATAGCTTTCTGCAATTTCCAGAGACTTTGGGTTGAAGTGCTCCTCCAACTTCTTCATAATGTCATTTGCCTTTATGGGCGCAAGGAGATTCACGAGTGTGCCATACACTTCAGGATCGATCTCCGTGAGCAGAATCGCTTTCATGCTTTTTGCAAACGGCTTTATTTGTTTCAGTCACTATCTCTCCTTCACCACTAATCTCCATTATGTTATTTGCTGTGAAAAACATGTTTGCTCTCTCCATATAGGAGGTAAACGTCTCTCTACTCTTGTCAAAAGTGCCATTGTGTCGTTCTTTTTTTTAATAAAAGTCCGTTCAAAAACCCCGATTTCCTGTCTGTTCTGATTCAAGAGACATTTATTGTCACATGCACCAATTGGTAGTGAAATTTGGGGTCACCAGAGCCATACAAATAAAAAAAGAGAACACAGAACACGATAGTCTTTAACATAAACATCCACACACAACATAAACTTCCCTCACAAAGTTTTCCACTGTGAGGGAAGACACTGAAGTTCAGTCATCCTCCTCTTTGATGTTCACCCGTGGTCGGGGCCTCCCGAGCCCCCCGCAGTCGCCGCAACGGTGACCCGATGTTCAGGCTCTCTCGCCGGGATGGCACTCCGACGTCGGAACGGAAGAACACCCTTAGCGGCATGGACTTCGTAATCGGCCACTTCTTACCGGAGACCGCGGCTCCCGAAGTCCACAGGCCGAGCTGGGCGGAGATTCACGCTGGCGGCCCTCAGCAAAGGGATCCCAGTACTCCGCCATATTGAAGTCAGCACCGCCCGCGGCTGGGAGTTCCGCAAACCACAGCTCCACGATGTTGAAGCAGCAGGCTCAACACTCCTGAACTTCAAACGGCGATCCAGGTAAGGCATCGCCCGCTCCGCGGTGAATCCAGTGCTGCCCCGCCGCTGAAGCTCTGGTCCGGTCTCCGGCAGGAACGGCCGCGCCAATCCAGTGGGGGGGGGGGCAAGGACGTGACTCGGAGAATAGTTGCATCCTCATCAGGAAGGGACTGGGAAAGTTTCCCCCTTACCCTACCCACCTCCCCCCACATAAAAATACGAGGAAACTCGAACACATACTTTTTAAACAGACTAAAAATAAAAACAAGATGGAAAAACAGACAGACTGTAGGCAGAGGCTACCATCATGCGGCGCCCCTAGTGGCCATTGGCGTAACAATTCACCTAAAACTTAGCTGTACAAAGGCTATTCAGCTTAAGGAACTTGACAAAAAGAAGTTATTCAGCTTAAGGAACTTGCCACGTAGACACAACATAAAGATAGCCTGACAAACTCACGCCGATTTCTACAGCTGCTGTTTTAAACTAGTCCCCTGCATAGAAGGATCTGCGGCCTATCGTGTCCAGCTCGCAAACAAGTGCGACACAACTCCGTATTTACTGTTTAAAATGTTAAACAATACTGCATGTTGCAAAATAGTCATGCGCTGTATTTAAAGGATGAGTTCACAAACTCTATCCCATCCTCGTTGCCAGTTTTGTTATATTCCGGACGGCAGAATGAATAACTTACACGCAGGTTGCCTGGATCACGAGATTTATTATCCAACATTCCCAGCTTATATACAACACAAACTCATTATATACATGAATATGCATGAATACATTACAAGTACAATCAAAGAGATTCCAAGAGTGATTACTGACCTTTCTGACATAGGCCTCCTCCATTGCAAGAGTAAGGCTCAACACAAACTGGAAGAACAGCACCTCATTCTGCTTGGGTAGCTTACAACCCAATGGTAGGAACATTGAATTCTCCAATTTCAGGTATATCTTTGTTCCACCCATCTCCCATCATAGACGAGGCCTTCACTCGTGTCTCCTCGGTACCCCGCAGCTCCACCCTTGCTCCCCCAAGTCGCAACAGAGTCCCTCTAGTCCTCACCTTCCATCCCGTCAGCAGTCGCATACAATACATAATCCTCCAAAACTTCCACCACCTCCAAAGGGATCCCACTAACCATTTTCCCATCTCCACCCCTTTCTGACATCCGCAGAGACCATTCCTTTTGCAACTACCTGGTTAACTCATCCCTTCCCACCCAAACCACCCTCGCCAGGTATCTTCCCCTGCAACCGCAGAAAATGCACAACCTGTCCCTATATTTCCTCCCTCAACTCTGTCCAGGGACCCAGACAGTCCTTTCAGGTTAGGCAGAGGTTCGCTTACATCCCCTCCAACCTCATCTACCGTATCCGTCGTTAAAGGTGTGGACTCTTTTCATCTGCGAGACCCAATGTAGACTGGGCGATCATTTTGTTGAACACCTTCCCTCAGTCCGCTAGAACTTACCTAATCCACCGGTTGCTAAACACTTTAATTCTCCTACCCATTCCTACACTGACCTTTCTGTCCTAGGTCTCCTCCATTGTCAGAGTGAGGCTAAACGCAGATATGAGGAACAGCATCTACATTTCACTTGGGCAGCTTACAGCCCAGCGGTATGAATATTGATTTGTCTCACTTCAAGTAGCCCTGGCATTCCCTCTCTCTCTCTCTCTCTCTCTCTCTATCCGTCCCGCACCGTGTCACCAGCTTCTCATTTTCACCCTACAAACTGCTAACAATGGCCTGTTTCCTTTATTGTCACTTTTTTTGCATATCTTTCATTCATTATTATTTATCTCTCCACATCACTGTCTATATCTCGTTTCCCTTATCCCTAACCAGTCTGAAGAAGGGTCTTGACCCGAAACATCACCCATTCCTTCTCTCCAGAGATGCTGCCTGTCCCGCAGTTACTTCAGCTTTTTGTGTCTATCTTCGGTTTAAACCAGCATCTGCAGTTCCTTCTTACACATTCAGACAGTGGATAATCATCTTTCTTTCTAATAATCTTACTTACAATTCATATAAGGATGAGTTTTAGGGCAATGCAGAAATGCTAGTTTTGCTGGCGACTTGCACATATTAACTGCAGGATGTTGTTTCAAATTCTTCTGCAGGCTTTCTGCCAAATTCTAAACCCTACTTGACACTACGTAAACAGAGCCATTTGGGACTTCAAAGCATGCAATTCACCTCATTGTGTAAGCTGTGATGGGTGGTATGATACGTGTTTCTCTTTCGATGAATAATGCAAAACATGTTATTTTTCGGGTTTTAAACTGATTATTTTTTTATAAAAAAGAAAATAAATTACAAGAGCTATTGCTTCAACTAGAATAATTTTGAAATCTTAGATGCTGATAAAAACATTTCAATTTCATTACATTACTCAGTTGGTGCTCTTTAGACATTGTGCTGCAAGTTTAGCGTTATTTCACCACATATGATTTTATATTTTAATAATAAAGGATAATATCCACAATCTTACTGAGGATTAGAGAGGTAATGGAAGCCAAGGAGTTACCTTGAGCTAGTTAGTCGTCAACTCAACCGGATGTCCTACTTCTCTCTCTTGTTAGCATCAGGTAATACACCTGTAGTTGAGCTTCTCCCTCTAGTACTCTATCTAGAATAGGATTCCCAAATGGATAATGACAACAAAACTACACACCAGAAAGATGGGAGCTGTTATTGATCCAGTAAGATTGCTTTGTAAAAGAGGCCAATTCCAGGACTCATACATGACACAGGAAAAGAAATACACAAATGTAGCCCATTTTATTGGTAACTCAATGCATTTATAACATATGTAGAAAATACTTCAATCAGAAGACAAGCTACTTTGGAAACCAAAGACAATAAAACAGTGAATTACAAGATAAAACAGTTTCATCACAATGGACCCCTTTTCCCAGTTTAAAGTTAGTATTATGAACTTTTTTTAAATAACTATAATCTCTTTTATCTTTTGTTAAATTTATTATTTTACAATAACCTCTACAGTTTAACTGCCAGACTACCATAGAAAAATCAATAATTTCTATGAGCTGCCTACACATTACATGTGATAATCACATAGCTATATCAAAAAGTAAGAAACCGCAGTTCATACAAGAACTAGAGTAGCAAATAACATTATACAAACCAGTCAAATAACCTATTATAGCAATATCAATGATACAAGCCAAATATGCTACTAACAATTGTTGCATTCGCTACAATCATACTATTAAAAAAAAACACTAAGGTTCACCCACATATGATTAGCATTAATAAATGCAGACACATATAGCAAAATAATGAGAACATTATTTCCAGCCAACAGTAAATAATGACACCCATATGTAACCATATAAGTCAACCCTATAAATATATACTGTTTATATAGATTTTAAAGAGACAGTGCTTTTGCAGCCCTACACAGGTTATGTTCAACAAAAATCCTGGAAAATTGTTTGAATCAGTGCAGCAGACTTCAATCCCTAGAAATGTTCAGTTGAACTTAAATCAAGTTGTTATAATATGTGGTTTTAAAAAATCAATTGGCTGCATAATTAACTTGATTAATGATTAGTCTTGGTCTAAATCCTAATCCCTTCATTCTCTCCAACAAAACAAAAGTAAACTGTATCCATATTCAAAAGGTGGACTGTGACAAGGTTCATTTCGGTGTTGCTTCGATTGCATGTCAATCATTTCAAATACAACCAGTGTGGGCGCCTATCTCTTTAAATATACATTTTAGATACTAAATGACTTACACAGGATACAGATGGTTTCCTTACATAACATTAGACAAAAAATTGTTACAAAGTAGTACGTAAAAGGTGCAAGGGCACTGGCAAGTTTATCTACAGATCTATTTGACCTGCATTGATGGTTAAAACCAGCATTATTCCTTGGGCAAATGTTTTCATAAATAAAATCAAACTTCTAAAATTGTGTGTTTTGCTCCATCCCACAAGAAAATCTCAATGAGTTTTGCCATCACGGATTTCTTACAGAAAGTTTGGACGTCTTAATACAGAATTGGACAAATGTCTAACATTGCAAAAGTATCCAATGCCTGCAACCAATAACAATGAACAAAATAATCTGTAAATCATGAGTACTTTCCTCTGCTCCATGGAACTGGTGCTTCTCAGTTTGGACAGGATATAAAGTCTACATGAATCAAAACGCAGCAAATGCATTTCCTGATTACGTCATATAATAAAAGAATACAGTGTGTTTGGCCATAGATTAAGACTTATTTTGATCTTTATGATTATAAATGCGAGTTTTAAAAAACCCTCTCAATTTAGGCGAAGAATGACTAAAAATGCACCAGCAGATACAATATAGCAGGACTGTGAAATGCCACTGTATGAGCCTCAGTGTCTTGGTTGTGAGAAAATGAACACTTAGCAGTCAAAATCCCAATGTGAAATCACAATATACAAATTTATTTTCTAAATTCCAGATGCTGCACTATCCAGGGATTTGGGGGGGATGTAGCAAAGTGAGTTTCTGATCTTGATCAAAATCTATCCAGCATAATGCAGCAGAAATCACTTCTGGAAAAAAGTTCTCAAGTTTGAATGACTAAATTTGTATATACTGTTTTTCACTGGCCAATTCCCCCCATAAGTTCAAGTGAACCAAATTAACCCACACAAACACACACCAACTCTGTGTGCAGATTTTTGTGAGCCTGGGAACACTCCCCACCCCGCCAATGATGTGCACGGACAGTGTTAACGTCAAACACAAATCCGGGCATGTAAGATGCTTGGGCTAGAGAAAAAGCTCCAATTACTCTCTAATCACACTTTGGTTTGCTTCATTCAAACCTAGTTTGTTGTGAATAGAAAGTACATGACTCAAGATACCTAAAAGGTTGATAGGATGGAGCACACTGTAAAAAAAAATTGTAGAAAGTTAACTAGTACATAAGTATTTGTGGAATGTTTGTTCCATGTTAGAAATTTAATTTTTTCTAATAAACATCCGAACCGGCAGGCTAGTGTTTTTTCTGTAAACCCTCACATTTCTACCAGTTCATCATAATATGAAGCTGACACAGTGGTAAATTCTAATGTAGATCTGCACTCTCCAAATGTATACATAGAACTACAACTTTTCATACAGAAACACCTGCAACACCATCCCTATTAAGTCTTAAAACAAGATAGGTTTTGCAACACAGAGGTTATTCAACATAGGCCATTTCTCTGAAAGCCATTTCTCTGGAAGATCTCCAAACAGATGCCAACTCCTTGCAACCTTATGAAACCAGGGCATGAAATAAGAGTTTCAAACATTATAAAATACAAATGGCTTACATAAACACTTTCAACAGCAGATAGGGAAGTAGTGTGCTTATTACTTTCAACTGCAAACTGCATAAAGCAACATTTTTGC
The DNA here is from genome assembly GCA_038087875.1 of Malacoraja senta. Taxonomy (NCBI): domain Eukaryota; kingdom Metazoa; phylum Chordata; class Chondrichthyes; order Rajiformes; family Rajidae; genus Malacoraja; species Malacoraja senta. The sequence continues at coordinate 35,715,878 of CM075981.1, read as the reverse complement.
AAGCAAGAACATTTAGGTTGTCGGAATCAATAGCAGGATTTTTTTTTGGGGGGGGGGGGGGAGAAATTGAAAATAATGATTAACAAATACTTGCATATCTGTTCAGCAATACAACTTATTCCATGCCCTGTGAATGAGGCATAATAAATAGGCTTTTCTTTGGTGTGATGAACATGTGCTTCGCAGGCAGTTTGCCTGCATGAAACCAAAATCGGACTGTTGCTTTCCAAGGGTTTACTTAAAATCAAATCCTACTGCCACAAGGAATGTAAGCATCCACAACTATCAAAAAACAAAATTAAAATAAAAAACACACATCTAGAACAACCACAACCACCTAAACCTAATTGCACATAACTTTCCTTGTCCAAAAACTCAAAAAAATCAAAATACTGCACTACCCTCACACAAATTATGATATGCTCAATCATACCATTGTAACTTAAAAATTAAAGGACAGTACATGGATTCATGCATTTTCACATTCTAAGTAGCTTGCTGCATTAAAAGGAGCATGGTTATATGTGCCAAACAAAAAGAAAAAGAACTTCAAAAGAGAAAGAATACTGTTTCAAATGTCATCTCCCTTTTCTAAACTAAAACAAAACTTTAAAATTGTCAACTGATTTTTGCTTTTAAAAAGACTAACAGATTTAAAATCAGTTTCAACAGCATAATACCCTCTCCTGTGCTCGTCTCCCATCACTTTGTTTTGTACTCTCCAGAGGTGTTCCGTGCACACAAGTCCAATGTTCTAACTGTAGCAGGTTGGGATTTTCTAAAGCACAGTGTAAAAGCATTAATTCAATGCACTATGTAAAAATCTGTTAAGGCACTATCTAGGGGAAAGGACTCCTCAAATAAACCCCCACAACATTCACACCTGTGCAAAAACTGAGTCAAAGAATTACTCCCATTCAGAACACATAGATGATGCCTGTTCTGCAACCACTTCTCAAACACAATTTCTTTTTCATCAGTGCTACAACAATTAATAAAGATCCAAAATGTATCTAAAGACATTGCATGTACATTCCAACAGGTTCCAACTTAATTTATCATAAAATGACAGGTATGTAAAATAAAAATCCTCTGGATGATCAAGGAGCTAAAAGTTACTAAAAGTACAGAATTCAAGTATCATAATTTACTTATTCCAAAGACAGTTGTAGCTAATTCCACTGGAAGCTCAGAGTCACATGACTTGCTTTTGCAGTCCAGATGCTAAAGCTGTATTATTTGCTAGAATTAATCTAACTAGACCTTAACGTACATAGGATATTATAGCAGTAATATCATTGTCTTGCACAAGCATAACTGACCCAACCAATTTAATACCAAAGATTTTAGTGATGAAGGTCATCTATAAACAGTGAGGTGATGCGTAACACATTTTTATCCTGTGACACTAAGGGAACAATTAAGCTATGTAGGGGAAGGAACAAAATGGCTCTAGAACAATATTGGATATAATTTAAAGACATAGGATGTGTGCACACAATTATTTTCAATTATGTAAAACAGCACTAATGACATTTAAGTGACAGCTGTACAGAACAAGGATTCAAACAGTGACACAGGTATCAGAACACATCACTGCAATACCTGTTTAGAGAGATGGTATAGTATGTGCTGTACAATTAAAATATTCCCTCATTCTTCACAAAATTAAAGCATGAATGTCTTGGAATAATTCATTCTTTTTTTTCATAATCCAGCAGTCATCATCCAAATCATGCCATTGAGATATCACGAGTTCTTGATCAATTATAAGGATATAGGCGTTAAGTTTACAGAAGCCACCAGATCATGGAAACAGTGATTAAACAGCTTTTAAGCCTGCAGCTTTAAGTAAAGCTCACTAATCCTGCCATGGATGGCAGTTCCACCAACATATTACCACTGTGTGAAACGTTAAAAGGAATAATTTCTTACTAATGTTTCCAAATCTCATTTTAAAATACTTAATTACACATTTTACCCCTCAAAAATCAATACTTTTAAGAAATCTAAATTAATACAAAATTAATATTGCTGACAATATAACAAAGTGATATTTAAAACTACTTTGTGCACTATTTTAAAAAATGACATTTTAAATTAATTTCTAAGCCCTCTCACAACTGGTCCAAAACATCTCAAAACAGTGATATGTCTAAAGATGTTCATTAATGAGTTAAGAAAGTCAGGATTGACTCGGGCTCCAATGACAACCAACCCAACCTGAACATCCATTACTCACTATCTTATTGTGTAATAGGTCAAGAAAAAAAATGCATTGTTTAACTTCCTAAGCAATAGTATTAACACTTTCAGCAGCATAAACCCATTTCAAGTAGCAGATTCAGTGTGTTTAGGCAAAGAGCTGGCAAAAATAAAGCAACAGCTAATTAAAAACAAACAGCAATTCTGTAGGGTTTGAAAATTATTTAGAAATCATTGTAAAATATAGTTAAAATATGGTCCATTTCCATACCCTTGCAGGAAAAAAAAGGGTTAAAAACCAAGTCTCCTTGTTGATGGATGCTCTGCAGACACGTGACCCGATTCAAGAGCAAAATATGATGCCACAGAAGAGAGTCCTGATCATTGGAACGAAGTGCACTCCTCCTTCATACAAAACTGGATTTGTCTAGATCTCATACAGTAGCACAGCACATTTGCAAATAAGAGAGCTACAGATAAGAATACTGATTTATTTTAGTGGGACTGAGTGGATAGCCAGCATAGAGTGTAGGAGCCCGAGAGGCATTAATGTATGACTGGGTGGCAAATGGATGCTGGTATTGGCTAGCAGCAACACTGGCAGAGGGCAGAAGGCTAGGGCCCATGCTGACTGGCACCTGTTGGAGGAGACTGGTTGGATGAGCTGCGTACGTGGCTTGTTGCATGGCGTGTCTGGAGGAGTTTTGTTGGTTCAAAAGATGTGCCATGGAACTGGACGTTGCCAAAGCAGCAGCAGTTGGTGTGTAGGTATACATGTGGGGTTGTCCTGAAAGATGCGTCGGAGCTGGCACTGCCGTCAGATGAGGATGAACACCCGGATGCGTCGGACTATTATGCTGGAAAGAGTAAGGAGCCTGGGCAAGAGTGGGTGTCACATATGCCTGTTGCCTGCGGGGACCAGGATTCACACTCCGCTCTTGAGAGATAGACTGTTGGGCCTAAGAAAAGAAAGGGAGTAGCAATTAAACAGCATTCTTCATTTCAAAATTGTTATATACCTTTATCAAAAGCGACTTCTGGAAAATACAGACAATAAAAGTGAACTTGTGATACAGCAATAGGCAATTTATTTATTATTATTTTTTTAAATCCTTGTGGACATCAACAAGTTATCCAAAAAAGTTGAAATGACGAGACAGAATACAGGAACGATATTGAGATCCATGTGTCCTGGTGTCGAGACAACCGTTCCCTCAATGTCAGCAGGACAAAGGAGATAGTGATCGACTTCAGGAAGTAAAGCTGTACACATACCCCAGTTTGCATTGGCAGCGATGTAGATGTGGTTGAAAACTTCAAATTCCTAGGAGTCAATATCACCAACCACTTCTCCTGGACCACCCATATTGAAGCAACGGCCAAGAAAGCACACCAACGCCTCTACTTCCTTAGAAGGCTTAGGAAGTTTGGCATGTCCCCAACAACTCTCACCAACCTCTATGAATGCGCTGTAGAAAGCATTTTATTGGGTGTATCACAGCATGGTTTGGGAACAGCTCCATCCAAGACAGCAAGAGAATTGTGGATGCAGCCAGACCATCACACAAACCAACCTCCCTTCCATTCACTCCATTTATACCACAAGCTGCCTCGTCAAGGCCAGCAGCATAAGCACCCTGGCCACTCCCTCTTCTCCCATCTCCCATTAGGCAAAAGGTATAGAAGTGTGAAAACACACACCTCCAGATTCAGGGATAGTTTCTTCCCGGCTGTTATCAGGCAACTGAATCATCCTGCCACAACTAGAGAGCAGTCCTGAACTACCATCTACCTCATTAGTGACCCTCGGATTACCTTTGATAGGAATTTACTGGCTTTACCTAAAGTTACTAAACGTTATTACCTTTATCATGCATCTGTACACTGAATGGCTCGATTGTTATCACGTATTGTCTTTCCACAGACTATTTAGCATGCAACAAAAGCTTTACACTGTACCTCGTACATGTGGCAATAAACTAAACTGAATACGGCAGTCTTAATTTGCGGTAGTAGCTGGGATTTGTGTGTTTCTTTGTTTTTCAGCCAACCATTTTGCAGTTTAAAGAATGGAAAGCTGCAAGATAGGAAGCCTCAGCAAAGTGTGATGTCCTCAGACTACATTTAAAAACAAATATATAGAAACAAGTAGTGTTAATCACTGGATTCTTCATTGATAATAACCATTATTATACCAGAATATTTCTGCAATAAACCTGATTGGAAGGATTATTTTGAAATAGTGACTATTTCTGTTTACTGAGAATCACTCTCTCCTAAATAAAGCTCTTGTTAATGTAGCAAATGTGCTGATATCCTTGGAATTTGGCTCACTTAATAATATGCAATGGAACACAAATGGTAGGACAGCCGTTATCGTGATGGATTAGTAACCAAATATAATTAGCTGAAATCCCACAGAAATCTGACCATTTGCTTGCTGTCAAAAGCTTGAAGCTGATTCAGGAAAGGAATATTTCTACCTGCTACTATTTCTAATCAATATAGAATCAGAGTCATGTAACACTGAAACAAGTCCTTCAACTCAAATCAATATCCTGACCAAGAGCGTACACCTTGACAATAAGTACTCCTGTTTGAGTACTGTATTGGGGGACAGCCTACCTGGGGGTAGCGACAGCGGCCGGGCCTCCGGTACAGAGACCGGTCCTGTTGCTCAGAAGGGTAAGGAAAAGAAGAGGAGGGCATTAGTAATAGGGGACTCTATAGTTAGGAGGTCAGACAGGCGATTCTGTGGACGCAGTCGGGAGACCCGGATGGTAGTTTGCCTCCCTGGTGCCAGGGTCTGTGATGTGTCTCAACGTGTCCAAGATATCCTGAAAGGGGAGGGAGAGGAGCCCGAGGTCGTGGTACATATAGGTACCAGTGACATAGGTAAAAAAAGAGAAGAGGTCCTGAAAGGAGAATTTAGGGAGTTAGGAGGGGAGTTAAGGAGAAGGACAGCAAAGGTAACAATCTCGGGATTACTGCCTGTGCCACACGACAGTGAGAGTAGGAATGGAGCGAGGTGGAGGATAAATGCGTGGCTGAAGGACTGGTGCAGAGGGCAGGGATTCAAATTTCTGGATCATTGGGACCTCTTTTGTGGAAGGTGCGACCTGTACAAAAAGGATGGGTTGCACTTGAACCTGAGGGGGACCAATATCCTGGCGGGGAGATTTGCAAAGGCTACTGGGGAGACTTTAAACTAGAACGGTTGGGGGGAGGGACTCAAATAGAGAAAGCTATTAGACAGTGTGTGAGGCAAGAGGCAGAGAAGGAAAGCACTCAGACCCAACATGTAGGGGGGAAAGAGGAAAACAATAATAAACAGAGAATAAGAGGTGGTGGGGTTCTTAAATGGGTGAGCAGAGAAACAGAGGGGTGTAAAATGCGGGCGGAAGCAATAGGTAGCAAGGTGAAAATTAAAAGTGGCAGGCAGACAAATCCAGGGCAAAAATCAAAAAGGGCCACTTTTCAACATAATTGTAAAAGGGGTAAGAGCGTTGTAAAAACAAGCCTGAAGGCTTTGTGTCTCAATGCAAGGAGCATTCGTAATAAGGTGGATGAGTTGAACGTGCAGATAGCTATTAATGATTATGATATAGTTGGGATCACGGAGACATGGCTCCAGGGTGACCAAGGCTGGGAGCTGAACATCCAGGGATATTCAATATTCAGGAGGGATAGAGAGAAAGGAAAAGGAGGTGAGGTAGCGTTGCTGGTTAGAGAGGAGATTAACGCAGTGGAAAGGAAGGACATTAGCTTGGAGGATGTGGAATCGGTATGGGTAGAGCTGCGAAACACTAAGGGGCAGAAAACGCTGGTGGGTGTTGTGTACAGGCCACCTAACAGTAGTAGTGAAGATGGGGATGGCATCAAACAGGAAATTAGAAATGTGTGCAACAAAGGCAAAACAGTTATAATGGGCGACTTCAATCTACATATAGAATGGGTGAATCAAATTGGCAGGGGTGCTGAGGAAGAGGATTTCTTGGAATGTATGCGGGATAGTTATCTAAACCAACATGTAGAGGAACCAACAAGAGAGCAGGCTATTCTAAACTGGGTATTGAGTAATGAGGAAGGGTTAGTTAGCAGTCTTGTTGTGCGTGCCCCCTTGGACAAGAGTGACCATAATATGGTTGAGTTAGGATGGAGAGTGACATTGTTAATTCAGAAACAATGGTTCTGAACTTAAAGAAAGGTAACTTTGAGGGTATGAGACGTGAATTGGCCAAGATTGACTGGCAATTCGTTCTAAAAGGGTTGACGGTGAATATGCAATGGAAGGCATTTAAAGACTGCATGGATGAACTACAAAAAATGTTCATCCCAGTTTGGCAAAAGAATAAATCAGGGAAGGTAGTGCATCCGTGGATAACAAGGGAAATCAGGGATAGTATCAAAGCAAAAGATGATGCGTACAAATTAGCCAGAAAAAGCAGCATACCAGAGGACTGGGAGAAATTCAGAGACCAGCAGAGGAGGACAAAGGTCTTAATTAGGAAAGGGAAAATAGATCAAAGAAAACTGGCAGGGAACATAAAAACTGACTGCAAAAGATTTTATAGATATGTGAAGAGAAAGAGATTAGTTAAAACAAATGTAGGTCCCTTGCAGTCAGAAACAGGTGAATTGATCATGGGGAACAAGGATATGGCGGACCAATTCAATAACTACTTTGGTTCCGTCTTCACTAAGGAAGACATAAATAATCTGCCGAAAATAGCAGGGGACCGCGAGGTCAAAGGAGATGGAGGAACTGAGTGAAATCCAGGTTAGTCGGGAAGTGGTGTTGGGTAAATTGAATGGATTAAAGGCCGATAAATCACCTGGGCCAGATAGACTGCATCCCAGAGTACTTAAGGAAGTAGCTCCAGAAATAGTGGATGCAATAGTGATAATTTTTCAAAACTCTTAAGATTCTGGAGTAGTTCCTGAGGATTGGAGGGTAGCAAACGTAACCCCACTTTTTAAGAAGGGAGGGAGAGAGAAAACGGGGAATTACAGACCAGTTAGTCTAACATCGGTAGTGGGGAAACTGCTAGAGTCAGTTATTAAAGATGGGATAGCAGCACATTTGGAAAGTGGTGAAATCATTGGACAAAGTCAGCATGGATTTACGAAAGGTAAATCATGTCTGACGAATCTTATAGAATTTTTCGAGGATGTAACTAGTAGAGTGGATAGGGGAGAACCAGTGGATGTGTTGTATCTGGACTTTCAGAAGGCTTTCGACAAGGTCCCACATAAGAGATTAATATACAAACTTAAAGCACACGGTATTGGGGGTTCAGTATTGATGTGGATAGAGAACTGGCTGGCAAACAGGAAGCAAAGAGTAGGAGTAAACGGGTCCTTTTCACAATGGCAGGCAGTGACTAGTGGGGTACCGCAAGGCTCAGTGCTGGGACCCCAGCTATTTACAATTTATATTAATGAACTGGATGAGGGAATTGAAGGCAACATCTCCAAGTTTGCGGATGACACTAAGCTGGGGGGCAGTGTTAGCTGTGAGGAGGATGTTAGGAGACTGCAAGGTTACTTGGATAGGCTGGGTGAGTGGGCAAATGTTTGGCAGATGCAGTATAATGTGGATAAATGTGAGGTTATCCACTTTGGTGGCAAAAACAGGAAAGCAGACTATTATCTAAATGGTGGCCGATTAGGAAAAGGGGAGATGCAGCGAGACCTGGGTGTCATGGTACACCAGTCATTGAAAGTAGGCATGCAGGTGCAGCAGGCAGTGAAGAAAGCGAATGGTATGTTAGCTTTCATAGCAAAAGGATTTGAGTATAGGAGCAGGGAGGTTCTACTGCAGTTGTACAGGGTCTTGGTGAGACCACACCTGGAGTATTGCGTACAGTTTTGGTCTCCAAATCTGAGGAAGGACATTATAGCCATAGAGGGAGTGCAGAGAAGGTTCACCAGACTGATTCCTGGGATGTCAGGACTTTCATATGAAGAAAGACTGGATAGACTCAGCTTATACTCGCTAGGATTTAGGAGATTGAGAGGGATCTTATAGAAACTTACAAAATTCTTATTGGGTTGGACAGGCTAGATGCAGGAAGATTGTTCCCGATGTTGGGGAAGTCCAGGACAAGGGGTCACAGCTTAAGGATAAGGGGGAAATCCTTTAAGACCGAGATGAGAAAAAACGTTTTCACACAGAGAGTGGTGAATCTCTGGAACTCTCTGCCACAGAGGGTAGTTGAGGCCAGTTCATTGGCTATATTTAAGAGGGAGTTAGATGTGGCCCTTGTGGCTAAAGGGATCAGTGGGTATGGAGAGAAGGCAGGTACGGTATACTGAGTTGGATGATCAGCCATGATCATATTGAATGGCGGTGCAGGCTCGAAGGGCCGAATGGCCTACTCCTGCACCTATTTTCTAAGTTTCTATGTTTCTAAGATGTCCATCTACGCTGGACCCATAAACCCGCATTTGGCCCATTTCCCTCTTAATCTTTCTTACGCACGTGCTACAGGTTTATCACAGCCTGGTCCATCAAGGTCTGTATAAAATCATCATTGCCTTTTTAAATGGGTTGTGACCTTGATCCTCCTTATCACTAACATCCTCCAGTCCAACAATTCTTCACGATCTCTTTAGTCTATCTTTTGCACATCCTGACATTTCATCATTCCTTTCTGATGCCTTGAATTAAGCATTCTCTTCCAAAACTTCTCTCCTGGTGCTCCTTAAAACCTGTTTCGTTGATTTGCTTTTAGTCATTTGTCCTGTATTTTCTTTTTCTACAAAAAAGTATTCACAATGCTGACATACAGTGCCCTCCATAATGTTTGGGACAAAGACCCATCATTTATTTATTTGCCTCTGTACTCCACGATTTGAGATTTGTAATAGAAAAAAAAAATCACATGTGGTTAAAGTGCACATTGTCAGATTTTAATAAAGCCCATTTTTATACATTTTGGTTTCACCATGTAGAACTTACAGCTGTGTTTATAAGTAGACCAACATTTCAGGGCACCATAATGTTTGGGACAGCAATGTCATGTAAATGAAAGTAGTCATGTTTAGTATTTTGTTGCATATCCTTTGCATGCAATGACTGCTTGAAGTCTGCGATTCATGGACATCACCAGTTGCTGGGTGTCTTCTCTGGTGATGCCCTGCCAGGCCTGTATTGCAGCCATCTTTAGCTTATGCTTGTTTTGGGGACTAGTGCCCTTCAATTTTCTCTTCAGCGTACAAAAGGCATGCTCAATTGGGTTCAGATCGGGTGATTGACTTGGCTACTCTAGAATTGACCATTTTTTTAGCTTTGAAAAACTCCTTTGTTGCTTTAGCAGTATGTTTAAGATCACTGTCTTGTTGCAGAATGAACCGCTGGCCAATAAGTTTTGAGTCATTTGTTTGAACTTGAGCAGATGGGATGTGTCTATACACTTTAGAATTCATTATGCTACTACCATCAGCAGTTCTATCAATGAAGATAAGTGAGCCAGTACCTTCAGCAGCCGTACATGCCAAGGCCATAACACCCCCACCGTGTTTCCCAGATAAGGTGGTATGCTTTGGATTTTGGGCAGTTCTTTCTCTCCTCCATACTTTGTTCTTGCCATCACTCAGGTATAAGTTAATCTTCGTCTCATCTGTCCACAAGACCTTTTTCCAGAACTGTGGTTTCTCTTTTAAGTATTTCTTGGCAAACTGTAACCTGGCCATCCTATTTTTGCGGCTAACCAGTGGTTTGCATCTTGCAGTGTAGCCTCTGTATTTCAGTTCATGAAATCTTCTGCGGACAGTGGTCATCGACAAATTCACACCTGACTCCGGAAGAATGTTTCTGATCTGTCGGACAGGTGTTTGGGGATTTTTCGTTACTTCAGAGAGAATTCTTCTGTCATCAGCTGTGGAGGTCTTTCTTGGCCTGCCAGTCCCTTTGCGAATAGTAAGCTCACCAGTGCTCTCTTTCGTCTTAATGATGTTCCAAACAGTTGATTTTGGTAAGCCTAAGGTTTGGCTGATGTCTCTAACAGTTTTATTCTTGTTCCAGTCTCATAATGGCTTCTTTGACTTTCATTGGCACAACTTTAATAAACAGCAATAAAGGTTCTAAAGGTGATGGAAAGACTGGAGGAAAGACTAGGTGCTGAGAGCTCTCTTATACTTGCATTAAGGAGGCAATTAAACACACCTGAGCAATTACAAACACCTGTGAAGTCATGTGTCCCAAACATTGTGGTGCCCTGAAATGGGGAGACTATGTATAAACACCGTTGTAATTTCTAAACGGTGAAACCAAAATGTATAAAAATACCCATTAATATAATCTGACAATGTGCAATTTAACCACATGATTTTTTTCTAAAACAAATCTCAAACTATGGAGTACAGAGGCAAATAAATAAATGATGGGTCTTTGTCCCAAACATTATGGGGGGCACTGTATAGGAAAGGTGCTTTGTAAATGCAAATGTGCCGACTGCCACATATTCATTTAGTTGCATAGGCAGCTGTTATTAAAATGTCCAGTTTCATTTTTCAGGGACAAATGTCAATGGATAATAAATATGAACAAAGGAGCTGGGATAGACACTTAAGTCTTTTATACCTATTCCTCTGCTAAATAGCATCATGGCTGCTCAGACTGTGACCACAGCCATGTTTCCCACATAATCACAATAACTTTCCACTTGCTCATCTAACCTGCCTTTAAAAAAAAATTCTACCTCAACTGCCTTTTCATAAAGAATACCAGAGACCCGTACCCTTTTGAGAAAGGTCCCCTTAAATCTGCTTCATTTTTAGTTCTATTTCCCCATAATAAACCTGCTTTCCACACCCAGCTGTTAAAAACCCTGAAGAACTTCCATGTTCTGTTCCTGTCCCATCTCGCTCTTCAAAAGTGCTGCCTTTCCTCACAACACAACCTACGCTAAAGATCCCAGGAATTTTCTTTGCAATGTTTTCAATAATAATAATAATAATAATAATAATGCATTTTATTTGCTGGCACCTTTCTGGACACCTTACAGGACATAAAATCACAATACATTTATCAATATTAAAATCTAGTTGATTAAAAACAAAAAACAAAACACAAAACAAAAATACACAAAACATTTTAAGTCATTAAAATCAGGGTGAACATGGTGAAAGTTATGTTGGGTATGCTAATCTAAACAGGTGTGTTTTGAGTTGTGATTTGAATTGATCGATAGTGTCCAGGTGACGGATGGGAGGTGGGAGAGTGTTCCAGAGACGTGGGGCAGAGCAGCTGAAGGCTCTGGCACCCATGGTGCTGAGTCTAAATGTCGGGACAGTTAAAATTGCAGCTGAGGAGGAACGAAGTGTTTGGAAGCAGCAGGTCAGAGAGGTATTGGGGAGCAAGGTGGTGTAGGGCTTTGAAGGTCAGCAGTAAAATATTGTAGTTAATCCAGTGGTGCACAGGGAGCCAGTGGAGCTGAGTGAGGATGGGTGTGATGTGGTCCGATGATCTGGTGCGGGTGATGATCCGGGCTGCAGAGTTCTGAATGCATTGGAGGCGATGAAGAAGTTTATTGGAGGTGCAAGTGAGGAGGGCGTTGCAGTAATCGATGCGGGATGTGACCAGAGCGTGGATGAGGACTTTTCTATTGTCTTTGGAGAGGGAGGGGCGGAGTCTGGAGATGTTGCGGAGATGAAAGTATGCAGAGCGTGTGATATTGCTGATGTGGGGGCCAAAGGAAAGTGTACTGTCCAGAATGACGCCGAGACTTTTGACATGGGAGGAGGTGGGTATGGGTGAGCCATCAACTGAAATGGTGAACGAGTGGGTTTTGGAGAGTGTGGACTTTGAGCCAATTAGCCAATATGATACAGTAATAGCATTCCTTAAAATAGGAGGTCAATATTATAGTCAGTATCCGAGAACAAAAACAAATATCCCTTGTTGGGATCATACCATTTTACAAATTATTATTAAAGCATTGGAATTTAAAAAAAGACCTTGTGGCACAAAAGGTCGCTAGTGATAGTTGCATTTTAGAAGAGATCCCTACCATCAATGTAGTTGCTTCCTGTGTGGGACATTTTCTGTGATTTCCTCAATTTTTATGGCAGTTATTAAGGCAATTATTACTAGCCACCTAAACTATTTCATAATCTTGAAGGCCTCCATCAGCCCTTTTTTTTTAGACCAAAAGGCACCGTACCTATTCAGCCTTTCAAGGGATCTATAAACTAATTTCTGGTATCATAAAGACAAATATGTTCTGTACCACCAGGTACCTCTACATCTGTAAAAAGCCAGAAATGCTTTAAGTATCTAAATAAAGTTTTATGCATTGTTTACATAACGTTTCTATTTTTCCACTTCTAATGCTATTAAAACCACGAGATCCATTGCTTTGCTTGCTTCAACTTGCATTACAGCTTTTAGTCTTTAATGTACCTGTGCTCCTAAATCCTAGTTTCTCCATCCCATTTTAGGACATTTTGAGTTTGAGGTCTTCATCTACCTATCAAAATGCATTGCCATCTATTTAACTGCATTCGGTGCTGCTAATGTGGCTTCCTTTACATCGGTGAAACTAAGCGTAGATCAGGCAGCCAAACACTTGCAATCCGTCCACCAAGGACTGCTGGATCGGTCAGTTGCTAACTATTTTAACTCCTCTCTCAATTCCCATACTGACCTTTCTGTCCAGGGCTTCCTCTGTTGCCAGAGTAGGCCACACGCAAACTGGAGGAATAGCAGCTCATATTCCAATTCAGGGCTCTCGCTTAACTTTTTTTCCCTGTTACCAGCCGGGCAACCTTGGTAGCTTTTTAGGTTGCCAACTGACAGTTTAGGTGGTCATTTAAGATGGCTTGCAGGACGCGTGCGATAATGTGCTCGGACGAAGTGCGTATTTTCTAGTCGGAATTATACTCAATGAAGCATTCACATATTATTTCTGCTTCAAATAAAGTCACAAACTAAACATATTCACCAATCAAGACATGATATATCCCACAATGACATGCAGCAAAATTATAAGACAGTATCTCAACTCTTTTTACACATTGCAATTAATGCAATTTCTATTAGTTCTTTCCACTTCCAAACAACAATGTGGTTGGATTATTCAGCATATGATCAACCTGTGTCAATAAATCCTGGACCATGGTAGCATATATGCTTAACCATGCACACTACAGATTGATTGATGCAAGCATGTTTTCTGTGAAGGACCGAAAATTACCATAACATGGCCTATAGCATGGGTCGTTATTGCTATTGGTACAGAAACACTCTCGCTTCCCACATAATTTATCCACAACAAAATATACAGGTTGCAAGGACATTTCTACAGGCATTTTATGATAATAGCTGTTAAAACCAACTATACCCATCTGACAGGTTAAACATTACACTAGCTGACAAGAGATGGCCAAAGGACATAACTGCAGCAAATGTTCTTTTGGTAATCTACTTAAAGGTGTCAAGACGCCACATTACCGGACATTCAGATTAAATGTACGTGTTGTGAAGAGCAATGAAGATACCCAGTTTGTTAGCACCAGATTTTAAAAAAATTATTGATAAACGCTGTTTCCATCATTCCCACTTCAGAATTAACGTTAAAATTTCAACTGAACCAAATCCTGACCAAATTTGTGATGTATATGATTGACTGTAGAAGTAAAACCTGGATAAATCCAACGTATAGTTGTGACTGTTGCTCATTAAATAACTACCGTACTGATACTCCATATTAAGAGCATTGATTTGCCGTTAAAATGAATTCTGTAATAATGTGTCAACGGCAGCAGTGACAAGCGAACACTGCGGTTTTAATGTTTCACACCTGTTCACAATTTAATTAATCGATCTTTATGGATTAAAACAAATAATAACATTGGGAATTAAAACACATTTGATTGCATTCCGTTATCAAACATAGTCAATGTTCGCTCTGAAGACATTTCCAGCACAATAGGGTCAGGGCGGGGTGGATAGATGGCGGGGGAGGGGGGGGGGAGATAGAAGGCAGTCGGTGCAGAATGGATGGATTGAGGCAGGTGAATTAGTACGTGTTGGTTGGAGTAGGTAAAATTGTGAGGGGAGAGCACGGGGGATGTCAGTGGTGTTGAATGGGGGGGTTCAGTACAGGATGGATGGGGGTAGACAAAAGTGCTGGAGAAACTCAGCGGGTGAGGCAGCATCTATGGAGCAAAGGAAATAGGCAACATTTCGGGTCGAGACCCTTCTTCAGACTGCTCCCCCCATTCTTCTTGAATGGGAGGATCAGTACAGGATGGATAGGGGGGGGGGGAAGATCAGCGCAGGATGAATGGGGGGGGGTTAGTACATTGTGGATCGGAGGGTCTTTGCAGGATGAATGGGAGATCACTACAGGATGAATGAGGGGAAGGGGGAAGGTGCAGGGTAAATGGAGGGTGGGTTAGTACGGGATGAATGCGTGGATTTGTATAAGATGGATGGAGGAGAAGTGCAGGACGGATGGGAAAGGGGTAAGTACAGGGTGAATTGGGGAACCAGTGGAGGATGGATGGGGGGGGTGGCAGGAGAATCAAGGCGAGGTGGATAGGGTGATTAGCGCAGGATGAATAGATGGGGGGGGGGGGAAGAGAGAGAGAGAGAGAGAACGAGAGAGCGAGCGAGAGCGAGAGAGAGGAGGAGATGGAGCCGCTGTTCGAGGCCCGTCATTCGCTCTGACCCTTCCTCACCCCGCATCTAGTATCTTTGCCCCGCACAGCCGTCACCGACACAACACGTCGCGTTCCTTTTCTCCAGAGATGCTGCCTGACCCACGGAGTTACTCCAGTTTTTTGTATCTATCTTCAGTACAAACCAGTATCTGGTTGCCAAGCCGGGCAAAATGGCGTTTAGGTTGCCTGGCGGCGCTTTGAGTGGTCAGGGGCACCCGGGCAACCGCTAATTGCGAGCCCTGCAATTTGGATAGCTTACAATTCAACAGTATAAACACTGAATCATCCAATTTTGGATAAATTACATACAAATACCTGCCCTGCTTTTTTCCCCTTTCTCTTCCCTGGATGAGCACCCATTTCTCCCTTTCCACCTATATCTTTCTTCTGGCTTCACATTTCGCACATCTTTCCTTCTCATTTGTACATCTTCTACCCCTCTCACAATCGTTTCATTGCTTGCCTTTGTCCAACCATCTGCCAATCAAACCCCCCCCCCCCACACCCGTATCCACCTATTATTATAGTCTGAAGAAGGGTCTCGACCCGAAACGTCATCCATTCCTTCTCTCCAGTGATGCTGCCTGAACCGCTGAGTACTCCAGCATTTTGTGTCTACCTGTCCACCTATAATTTGTTAGGCACTGTCATACCTGCCAACATTTGAAAATGAAAAACCTTACTGTGAGTGCACGGCTTCACGGAGTGCGAGCGCCGAAGGCAGGTGGGGTCCAAGGACCCGCCTTAGCTCCTGGATTTTAAGGTTTTTTTTGTAGTTTGCCGATATCACGATATATTCAGATTTGCCAAGTTTTGTCAGAGCATTTCAGTATTCTAGTACCTGAAAATCAGTATTTTGCTGAGGAAATCAGTATTTTTACGCTGTACCATTTTGCTGATTAAAAAAAAAAAAGTATGCGCAGTCATACCCATGTAAGAGTACGAGAAAGCATAACTTGTTTATTGTGCATTTGTAATATGGTTCATTGTGTATTATGTCATAGCTGCTTTCTTGCATTTGTTCAGAAGTTTATAATTGAAAGTCATTCCCCATGGCCTGGGGAAACATTAAGGGGCTGGATGGAAGGAAGGAATCTCTCTCTCTCTCTTCCCCCCCCCCCCCCTACGCTCTCCCTCTCTCTGTCCCTCCTCTCTCCCTCCTCTTCCACCCCTCCCCCCCTCTCCCCCTCTCTCCATCCCCCCTCCCTATCTCTCCATCCCCCTCCCTCCCCCTCCCTCCTTCCCTCTCTCTCCCGCCCCCCCCACTCTCCCTCCCCCCTACTCTCCCTCCCCCCTCTCTCCACACACACCTACACCTGAAATGTATCTTTGCCTAGCACTGTGTGCAAACAGCAGAGACAAAGTGTTGGGGGCAGCCATCTACTGCTTCAGTAAGGGAAGCTGATCGGTGATTGGCCACAACAACCCTCGGAAACAGCGTCTGATTGGCCACCGAATGACCAGTGCATTATGTTATTGGACACAGTGCCCTTGGAGACAGCGGCAGATTGGGCGGGAATTTTATGGGAAGCTGGTCGGTGATTGGACGCAACCCCCTTTGAGACAACGGTTGATTGGCGGTTTTTTCCCCCTCATTTCAAAATCATACTGTTCCGATTTTTCACACTTAAAAATCGGAACAAATACGATAAAATTGGACTAGTTGGCAGGTATGCACTGTCCCACCCCCACCTCTCTTCGAGTTTTCCCCTCCCCTTACCACATTCAGTCTGAAGGGTCCCAATCCGAAATGTCATCTATCCATGTTCTCCATGGAGATGCTGCCTGCAGCAGTTGATTGACCCCACCATATGCCAACCCGAGTTACTACCTTTAACCCTTGCTTTCTGTTTTCTGTTTCAGTCAGCTTGCTATCCCCATTCAGCTGGTACTTGTAACAACTCAGTTTGTTCTGACTAGGGCTGTCAAGCGATTTAAAAAGTCAATCACAAGTTATTTAGTTCTAACAGCACTGTTCAATACTCAAATGTTTTCATATTTCCTGAACCGCCTAATTAAAAGTTAATTACTTTTATTAGTTTGCAGATTTTTTTTAATATTTCTGAATGTATTTTTTTAATATGTTTGATGGCTCTCACATCTATCAAAATGTTAAATTTCCAGTTATATGGACTGGCTCTATTCAGGCTCCAAACTCCCACTCCCCAGTGTCTTGCCGGTGGTGCAAGGATTGTCACATACCTTTGGCTTCAGTAAGAAACTCCTACTCGGGTTGTTCATGCAACACATTTCCTGTGCAACAGGAAGTCCAGATTAAAATTTTACTTAACTTGCACAATTTAATGTTAAAAACCAACTTGTCTTTGAGTTAATTATGATTCCTTGTCAATCCTAGTTCTGACTTTCATCCTGCATCTTCCGAAATATATTATGAATAACTTTCTGGAAATCCAATTGGTGGGTAGTCACTTTGGGCATAATTGGAATCCAGGCCAAAACTGCAACCAAAACGAATTGATCTTTTTGTGTAGGAAGGAACTGCAGTTTAAACCAAAGATAGACACAAAAAGCTGGAGTAACTCAGCAGGACAGGCAGCATCTCTGGTGAGAAGGAATGGGTGATGTTTCAGGTCGAGACCCTTGATCTTTTAAATCGTTTCCATTTCAAGTTTTGATTTAAACGTCTGCTATAAACCAATGTGATAATATAGATTTAAAAATAAAGAAAATATTCAAATAATATTTTTTAAATGGTACTTGGCGTAATTTGATGATTACAGCTGAAATAGTTTAATCACCAAAGGAACGTTTTTATAAATCACATTACCCAGTTAGCCAACTGCAAGTAATGATTCTAAATCAGTTTGTGACAGCAAACTGGCACAATGTTTAAAACATCTAAAGATAAATAATTCAATTTGGCAATAATTTAGACATTGGAGGCTGTATGGTTGAGGGAACTTTCTTCAGCAACTAGTTTTAAGTCAAGCAAAGAAGCGGTTACACTGAACATTATTTGGCCTCAATTTCCATTTCAATTACAATCGATTGTTTCTGACATTTTCAATTTCTGGATATCTATTCTAACATTTTTGAATAAGATTACATATTATTCCTGCCACTGCCATTAGTCTGATTAGGTTACCATTCCTTGGACTATCCATTCAATATTCTACCTATTTTGATATATATCTGTTAAAATATTTGCCATAAGAACTTGCATTTATATGCTCCCTTTGGCTTCCAATTTTGGTGTTTGGTTTTATCCCTAATCTTTGCACATATCCTTGTTTGTTATGTAGAGACTGTTTTTGTTACTTAATTTCAATTCAGCATTTATTTTGTTATTCTCCATTGTGCCTCATTACTGCCTACTGTGTTCTTGCTGTTAGTGGAGGAAAGACATTTGACACTGCTGATCACCATTTTATTTGTCTCCCACTACTGTTCTACTATGAGAATACTTTTTAGAATAATGCGTTTGGTCCTCATTGCAACTTTCTCAATCTTCATCTTAAACCTTATTAACTTGCAAGATATGTTCTCTTTCCTTTCATGGTACTTAAGCTTCTCATTGCATAAAACTGAACAGCAGGAAACGTCTTGAAGAATGACTCTGCTGGAAACTTTGAAAAGCTGCTCCTCCCCCACAAAGCAAAAATGTACCCTGCTGTTATAAAACTGAAGATTTTCCATACCTGACTGAGGTTCAGAGGCTGCCGTTGCCGGTACATCGTTGGTGTAGTTGAGCTTGAAGTCTGCCCACTCATAGGCAGGCCTGTTTTAGCCTTGTAGACATTTGTAAAAAAGCCTAAAAAGGGCACAGTAAAGATGCGAGTAGATAAACCACAACCAATAAAACATGCAAAACTTCAACTCCATTGAATGGCAAGAATTCAAGCCAGCACAGCAGAGGAAGCAGAATAAACAGCCACACAACCCAATTTATCTGAGCCCGAGTAATCCCATTTGAAGAATCTAAGCATTTGATAAGGTCCCACATAGGAGATTAGTGGACAAAATTAGGGCACATGGTATTGGGGGTAGAGTGCTGACATGGATAGAGAAGTGGTTGGCAGACAGGAAACAAAGAGTAGGGATTAACGGGTCCCTTTCAGAATGGCAGGCAGTGACTAGTGGGGTACCGCAAGGCTTGGTTCAGGGACCGCAGTTATTTACAATATACATTAATGATTTGGATGAAGGGATTCAAAGTAACATTAGCAAATTTGCAGATGACACAAAGCTGGGTGGCAGTGTGAACTGTGAGGAAGATGCTATGAGAATGCAGGGTGACGGACAGGTTGGGGGAGTGGGCAGATGCATGGCAGATGAAGTTTAATGCGGATAAATGTGAGATTATCCACTTTGATAGTAATCTGCCTTCCTGTTTTTGCTATCTAAATGGCGTCAAGTTGGGAAAATGGGAAGTACAATGGGATCTGGGGGTCCTTGTACATCAGTCTATGAAAGTAAGCATGCAGGTACAGCAGGCAGTGAAGAAAGCGAATGGCATGTTGGCCTTTATAACAAGAGGAATTGAATATAGGGGCATAGAGGTCCTTCTGCAGTTGTCTAGAGGGCCCTAGTGAGACCACGCCTGGAGTATTGTGTGCAGTTTTGGTCCCCTAATTTCAGGAAGGACATTCTTGCTATTGAGGGAGTGCAGCATAGGTTTACAAGGTTAATTCCCAGGATGGCGGGACTGTCATATGCTGAGAGAATGGAGCAGCTGGGCTTGTACACTCTGGAGTTTAGAAGGATGAGAGGGAATCTCATTGAAACATACAAGATTGTTAAGGGCTTGGACACGCTAGAGGCAGGAAACATGTTCCCAATGTTGGGGGAGTCCAGAACCAGGGGCCACAGTCTAAGAATAAGGAGTAAGCCATTTAGAACGGAGACGAGGAAACACTTTTTCTCACAGAGAGTGGTGAGTCTGTGGAATTCTCTGCCTCAGAGGGAGGTGGAGGCAGGTTCTCTGGATGCTTTCAAGAGAGAGCTAGATAGGGCTCTTAAAAACAGCAGAGTCAGGGGATGTGGGGAGAAGGCAGGAACAGGGTACTGATTGGGGATGATCAGCCATGATCACATTGAATGGCGGTGCTGGCTCGAAGGGCCGAATGGGCTACTCCTGCACCTATTGTCTATTGTCATATTGTCTAATCAGTATCTTTTTTGAAGAAGTGTTTTCACAATGAGTGCAGCTCTCAAATCATCCACTTTATACAGTTGTCCACAAAATTAATATGAGTCTTGTTGGAGCTTTAGAGTAGTGAAGTCCAATAATTTGTTACCTCACTGTTTGGGAATCCGGATGGTGTGTATCTGACTCACCAGGTACTGTTCCCGTGCTATTTATTCATTTAGTGAGATTATAAAAAGCTTGGGAACCACGGCCATGGTGAACTTACATTTACAGCACTTTGTTTAAATTCAGTGAGGCCTCTTTCCTGTACTCCCTTTAAACACAGCTGGTTCACCGAAAAATTGTATGACTGAGCGTTTTAAAAAGGTAAATTAGGTAACACATTAACAAAGCAAAAGTTTAGTCTGGAATATTTGCGAGTTAGCATCACATTATTGGAATTTTACTGATCAATAACAAACAATTTGAAGGCGCAAGGCTGGGAGGGATAATGGCAATTTATTTCAAATGCAAATCATTCTACCATGGACAAGTTGCAAGGACTCTAATCTTCAGTATGCGGAAAAGGTTAGGCTAAGAAAAAGATGAGATTTGGAAAGAAGTAGTTGAGTTATCACGAAGGGATAACCAAACCCTCCGCCTCGTTTCCCCCTTCCTCTCTTTCCCAGAGCCCCAGCTGGACTTGCACTCCCCCCCCCCCCCCCCCCCCCCACACCTTTCCACCTACTTTTCTTTTTCTAGCCTCACAATTCGCAACACTTTAATCCCTTTGTCTTATCATCTCTGGTATTTGCCCAACCATCTGCCTATTCAGTCCCCACCCCCCACGAACCTGTACCTATTATTACCTGCCAGGCCAAGTCTTATCCCTTCTCTCTTGCAGCTTTCTTCCCCTGCCCCCACACGCCATCCCCCACATTCACTTTGAAAAATGGCTCTGACCCAAAGCTTCACATAGCCATAATCTCCAGAGATGCTGCCTAACCCGCTGAGTTACTTCAGCACTTTTTTGTGTCTATTTTTTTTAAATTAATGTTTCAAATCACTGATCCAGTGCTGCCATTGTAGTCACAAGAAGTTGTGGTCAGTTTAATAAGTTATGCGGCCACACTAGTCTCACTAAACTTGCAATATTAAACAAGTCAAAGGCTTGCATTTAAGAAACCAGACCATTTATACGATGCATTTTACAAACTCAGCGTGTACCAAAGCCAATGAAATGGTTTCAAAATCTAGTAATCGTTATAGTAAGCCAATATTGTATACAGTAAGCTTCCACAAATAGGAATGTAATAATAACCAAGTAATCAGTTATAGTGACCTGAGGGAGGGGTACATTGGCCAAAACACTAGGGAAAGTCCACTACTTTTCTTCAGAATAGTTCCATGGGAAACAGATGGCAACGTATAAAAGATTAAGAGAGGATGAACAACAGGGAATCACAATTAAATAATAGTGTAGATCTCTATTCCTTCCAGTTAAACTCTTGCCAATACAACATTTGTTTGCCACAGATTCATAATAAGTTTGGAAATTAAGATCGAATGATCCAAGAAAGATTGCAATAATTTGGATAACTCAATTAAATTTTGATGTAAAATTGCATTCCTACCTGACAAACTGCCGCTCTCTCCCATACTTTCACTGACTTGTGCCTTCAAAGGCTGAACGATGATGGTGCGAGATCCAGAATTATGACAAGCATCCATACTTCTCTTAGGCAGGTCTTGTGTACTACTGATAACGTGTGTTGCTCGAGGCCGTTCACATGGATAGGGACTGTTACTATTTGAGGAGTCAGATTCTAAAGAATCATGGACAGTAACATAGCTGATGACATTTGACCTCTGTTTCACACCGGAGCTAGAGAGAAAATTTAAAAAAATTGATTAGGTTTCAATACTATGTATGACTGGGATTAGAAAATATTGTGCTGCACTGAATTGCTGACACTGAAAGGCAGACAATAGCAATATTACTGGAATCTCAAGTGGTAGAAATAGGTTCTAGAATAATATATTGCTACTGGATTGAGCTATAATTTTTCCTCATTTTCATCCCAAAGAACAAGACAAGTCAGCAAATTTGAGATTGTTGTATACATGTTGGGTCCTGAAGTTATTATCTGCTCTACAGTTATTTTATTGTCCAGGTTGATTGCATTCCAGCGAGGAAGCAGTAATTCTTCACCAGTTACTGTGGAAACTTCATTAAAAAAGCTTAGATGTTTTTAGTTGCTTGAACGTGTACATTTTTAGGTGTTAACTTTGTTTTAATTTTCAAAAATGCTTAAAAATTATGAATGTTTTGACTTTGTTTAAACGTTTGTCCAGACATGTGCAGAAAAATGAGAGGGAGAGTGTCAGTTATGGATCACACGTGCCACTTCAAATTAAAGTAAAACACATAAATGGGACAAAAGTTTAAAATACCAATGAATTACAATTTAGAGTTTTTGTGTGTGATGTTTAAATTTGCCAGTTCAAACATTGAGCTGACTTTAATCTCAACTACCAACTTGAAGCAATATTTAGAGGGGAAAAAAGAAAACTTGTTAGAATTAAACCCAGCAGTAGCAACCAAAATAACATGCCAATTCAAAGCCATGTTTTTAAGACGAAGAAATTGTACCCCAGGCTCCAAGACAAGTAAACCATGTCCTAATGAACTGCAGAAACAATAAATGCTTCATCGTCCCCTCTGAAATCTTATCTATCTGGGTTGTAGTTGAAAGCAGTTTGTGCACTAAATTATTGTATAAAACCACCCACCTGTTATTCACTTTACACAGGTCCACCTACCTCCCAAGTTTCTGCTTCGTTTCTTCCTCTTCATCTGTGTCACTACGGATGGTGATAACACTGACAGCAGGACTGGGTGTATCAGGAATCACAATGGTTTGTCGCTGATTATCAAATGTTGTGCTGCAGTATGGGGAGGGTGCACTTGCTGGACTGTTCTGAACCACCATGTATGTTTGGGAGGGAGTGACATCCAACAAAGGAACATTCCTGGTAAAGGATTCACAAATATTTATTGAGATAAGAGTTTTAAAATTAAAAACTTGTACTCAAGTTGCAAGACGCTGCTCTGAGCATCTCAAAATTGGACAAGTAAATCAAAAAGCTACACATCCTAGAAATTTGGGGGGAAAACAGAAAACGTAAACACTCAGCAGGAGAGCAGCATCTGTGTAAAGAGAAAGAGTTAATATTTCAGGTTGAAGACTTCTTGTCAGAATGGAGAAAATGAGATTACATACATGTTAGCTTCTGAGTAGAGGGCAAAGGGAATATCCAGCTATGGCGAGGCCAGCAAATTTGGGTCTTTGACAGGGGGTCTTTGACAAGGCATCCCCATTCAAAAAGGTTAAACGTTTCCAGTAGGTTGATTTTATGAGAATAAAATACCTTTAGTGTCCTGCACTGTGCCACACTGAAAGACTATAATGAAATTCAACAGATTCCTTAATAAAGTCTACTTTTCCAATTCCTTTTAAAGAGTTAACCAATTAAACTATCTTCAATTCATCAACATCTGCAGCACTGCATATAAAAATGGTAAGCAAAAAATGCACTTGGATTAGAGGTTAGACAAACTCAAATGGGTCAATATCTGCAAATTCAAATAAGAAGTTAAATTAAATTGCTAACTGTATTATGTATGTATTATAACAAACTATTTAGAACTGAGATTTTTTGGAGTTCCTTTCCTATACTTATCTTACTTTTACTTGGAGGCTAGTTGTGTTTGGTAAAGTTTGTGGTCTTAGCATCCAACAAAAGTGGGTACAAGAAACCATTTACCATGTAATAGATTTTTCACTGAGTAATGGTAATTCAACTACAGGGACCAAGTGATGCCTGGACCCCTCTTCGCATTATTTAGATATTTTAACTTACAGAAGTTAAACTGTTAAATACAATGCATTCTGATCATTTGTTGTAGCAAATGCTTTAAGCATGGTTGCAGGTTCTAAAAAAAAAGTACAAAACCAGTAACTGTTTACTGCCAAGAAATAAAGTTTTTCAGAAAGGTTCTCAGAAAGTGCTGAAATTCACAAAAATACCCTATAATTAATCACCCCATCCCATGTAAAAAAATCAGATTTAATCAGATAGATAATATTTTGGAAGTTTCCTGTAACACATTAAAAGGTTGAATGCTTTCCTGAGATAAAACACCACATATCATAAACTGTGTGGCAAAACCATTTTTAGTATACACTGAAAATAAATACTTGATTGATTGTAATCTTCCAGTTATCCTGTGTGCACTGACTGCAATGCATACATTTTATTCAAAGCTTTCATGTGGTTTGTGAAAAAAAACTTCCAGCAACTGAATCTTAAAAGTGACCTTCAAATGCTTACACAAGTCTACCCAAATAGCTTTCTAAAACTTCAATATAATTTCTGTCACTCATTTTTATCCCTTTCTCAGGATGGATATTCTTTCTTACCAGCATACATTTATATTTTAGACAAGAATAGTCAAGAATCCAGCAAGTTCTATTTTACTTTAATTTTTAGCTAATTAATGTTTTATTGCATGTTTCTTTAAAAAAAAAGCCACATATCTCCAAAGATTAACAACACTCGTCGATCGATAATTATATTGATATAAATGCCCCTGCACATGATGTATTAAAATGAATTGCTGGTGACTTCATACATCGCAGCCAACTTCGTATGGAATTTTGCCTTGCTTTCTACATACATCCCTGGGACTGCGACACTCCTACAATTTTCTTGATTGATCCATTTTTTCAGGTCTGGCTCCATATGTTCCAGAATTTATTTCTCACAAGAAATAATACATTAAATGCCATTTACTTTCCCACATAAAGTTGTGGAGAGGATAATAAGCAAGAAATACACCGTCAAACTTAAACTGGTATCTAACCAACCTGCAGAAACAAACATGTTTTTTTAATATTGGAAATCCACCCCAATAATTGTACATTGAAAGAAACATCTACACAACAGCACCTCAATGTTTTCGCTGAAAACAGTTAAGTCAGCATAAACGAAGGAACTGATCTTGCCCCATTTTTGAGTAGGAAGGAACTGCAGATGCTGGTTTAAACCGAAGATAGACACAAAATGCTGGAGTAACTCAGCAGGACAGGAAGCATCTCTGGAGAGAAGGAATGGGTGGCGTTTTGGGTCGAGACCCTTCTTCAGACTGATGTCAGGGGCAGAGAGAGGTACATAGATAATAGACTACAGCTCGGCGTTCAATACCATCATCCCCTCCAAGCTGGTTGCGAGGGGGATACGTCCGTGCCTGGGTGAGGTTAGAAAGGGAATACGCCCTGTCCATGGGCACCCTGAGGGAGTTCCGGGATCGGCTCCGCAGAGTGTTGAATGTATCCTCAATAAGGTTTGTAACATAGCTGTATAGCAGTTTATTATGGTTATATGTTTGTATTGTATTATGGTGGTGGGCTCTGGCTTGTTTTATTGTAGTGTAAATATTATTTTTTAATAATTGAATAAATTTTTTGATTTTTAAAAAAAAGCTGGTTGCGAAACTCACGGAACTGGGTCTCTGCACATCCCTCTGCAATTGAATCCGACTTCCACATCCCACAGTCTGTTCGAATTGGCAGAAACACTTCATCCTCAGTGATAATCAGTACGGGAGCACCTCAAGGCTGGGTGCTCAGCCCCCTGCTCTACTCACTCTATACTCATGACTGTGTAGCCAGACATAGTGCGAACTCCATTTTCAAGTTCACTGACACCACCACCGTTGTGGGACGAATTACAGAAGGTGACTAGAGAGAGTATAGAAGTGAGATCGACCAACTGACCATATGGTGCCAGCACTCAATATCAGCAAAACCAAAGAACTAATTGTGGACTTTGGGAGAGGAAGGTTGAGGACCCACAATCCTGTTTACATCAATGGGACGATGGTGGAGAGAGTCGCCCAGTTCTGCACCTCAATGTTAACTGTTTCCATTTCCACTTGTGTTGCCCAAATTGCTGAATATTTGATTTGGATTTCCAAAATCTAGTTTTTCTTTTTAATTTTCCACTCTTTAATGATGAATCACAATGCAAGCATATTCAGTTGAAAATATTTTATCGTGACTTGATTGTTGCTAGCAAGCTTATAAGCAAGCTCATTTTAAGTGGTTTGATTTACTTAAAACCATTTGGTTTTATGCAATTAGTGTTTCCAAGGATCTAAGGTTTAACCTTCAGTGAAATTCTGTATCCAGGTACAGGTGGATACAAATGCTTGCTCTGTTTTATTTGTAAGAGCATTGCCATAAGCAAGTACAATCTAAGGTAGAATAGGTGTTCCTCCAATCTGCGCTGGACATCACTCTGACAATGGAGGAGGCCCAGGACAGAATGGTCTGTGAGGGAATGGGAGGGGAAAGTTAAAGTATATAGCAACCGGAGATCAGGTAGATTCAGGCGGGCTGAGCCGAGGTGTTCAGCGAAACGATCGCTGGGGAGGGGGTGGTTTGGGTTGGAAGGGACAAGTTGACCAGGGAGTTGCGATGGGAACGGTCTCTGCAGAAAGCGGAAAAGGGTGGAGATGGGAAGCTGTGGTTAGTGGTGGGATCCTGTTAGAGGTGGCGAAAATGGCGGAGAAGTATGTGCTGTTTGCGACGGCTGATGGGGCGGAATGTGGGGACTAGGGGGACGTTGTCCCTGTTACGACTGGGGGGGAACAGGAGCAAGAAACGGAGCTACAGCGGAGCTGCCCCCCCCCCCCCCCCCCATCTCCGATGTCCTGGTATGGAACACCTCATCTTGGGCGCAGATGCGGCATAGACAGAGGAATTGGGAGTAGGGGATAGAGTCTTTTGAGGAAGCAGTGTGGGAAGAAGTGTAGTCTAGATAGCTGTGGGTTTGTAATAGTTGCCAGTGGGTTTATAATATATGCCAGTTGATAGTTTGTCTCCTGTGATGGAGACAGTGAGATCAAGAAATGGTAGGGAGACGTGAGAGTCCTATTGCCCCATTTTGAACGTTATATATTTATTGAACAAATTAGCATTTACTTAATATCAGGTACTTGATCAAAATTCTGTTTATAGCTGGACTGCCTCTTAAAATGCACCAATGATGATACACAATCTACAAAATATTTTTAATGTGCAACGTGCAAATGCTTTACCTTGTGTTGTGAATTTGCTTATTCCTTTTGGAGGAAGATCTGGAGTTTTGCTGCTGGCGTACTACGTGGGCAACACCAACATTTAAGGGCTGCGCTGCCAAGGTGACATGACCAGCTAATAACGATGGCTGCTGCACAATGGCATTATACTGGCCTCCATGGGAATGTACAGTCCTGACAAAAAGGAGAAAACAGACTTAAAAATAGAAAATAGTATGTATATCTCTAACAATAAAGCAATGATAAATAAAATAATTTAAAATAAAGCCTGGGCTCAGAATCACAGAGGATAAATCAACTGGCACTTTATTTTAACTCATTAAAAATGGAGTCCTAAATCAGAAAGTACCACTGAAAACATAATTTGCTACTGCTCGTTTGTGCATCGAAATAGAAAATGTATTTAAAATTAAATTCTCTCAAACCTGTAACCATATCTTTAAACTACCACAACACTATTTAATTATCTAATCTATTTTATCTTATCACAGTTGTTTTGCATGTTATTGCATAGCAACAGGAATTAAATCTGTAGTATCTTCCTCAGTCTTGACTGAGTACACACCTCTGGATAGGGTCTCTTCTTCTTCTTGCGTATGGCGTGCACAGCTTAAGGCCCCTGACCCACTGTACGAGGTAAATCAAGAGCTCTCCCAAGTTATTAAAAAAAAAAAAACTCGTGGTAAGCACGTAGAATGTACGTCGGAGGTCGGGACGTCTCTTAGCGGCTCGTAACGCTAATGGCAGATACTCGGGAAACGCGGTAATCTCGTGAAGATTTTTCAACATGTTGAAAAATGTCCACGAGAGCCCCGAGTACCTACGAGCGGCTATTACCAAAATTCTCCGAGTTCGAATCAGGGGAATTCGGGAGATCTCTTGAATTAGCTCGTACAGTGGGACAGCCCCATAAAGTTGTAGGACAACTTGTTCTATTTGATCTTATTTGATTGAGCACGCCAGGTTGATTGCATTCGTCGAAACAGGGCAGACCACGTGAAGGTTGCAATCTCCCACCCCGATATTTCTATGAACTGCAAACCAGAATGCATCATTCATAAATGAATAAATCACAAACAGGAAGCAATTAAGGCATTACAAATCTGAAGTAAACTATCCACATTGGCTCACCATATGCAGCAGGTTCTAATTGTCCAATGCTACTATTTCTTTGGTATGATTTATGACTTGAAATTTTTTTTAAATACCTGATTTATTCTCAGTTAGCCAAAGATGATACTGGATTTTTTCATGGCAATTTATGATAAAGGGAATGAAGTAAATAGATTTTGAGAAGGAATTTAAAAAGGTGGCATGTAAAATGTTACTTCACACGAGTAAGATAGTGACATGGATGGGTGTGCGGCCAATGAACAGAAAGCTGAATCAGGATAAATGTGTCATTTACAGAATAGCAATCAGTATATAGTGGGGATACAGGGATTTGTGCCGAAGCCTCAATTATTGATAACTTGAAAAAACATGAAATGCAGCCAAATATGCTGATGCTACAAGGATAGGTTGGTTAGCAAGTTGCAAGAACATGCAGAGCCTGCAAAGAGATTATAGATATGTTGAGAGAGTAGCTAAGATGTTGCCAGTTGGAGTATAATGTGGGAAATAATGTGGGATGTTTATCCACTTTGGATTAAAGACAAACAAATTTTAGCTGGACTGGAACTACAAAATGTACAGTGTAGTAGGGGTGGAATCTATATCAAGAAGCAAACGGTTGGCATAAAGATACAAATTATTAGGAAGGTCAATGGCTTTTATTGCAAAGGTTAGGTATTGGGCATTAAAGTTTTGATGCAACATTACCAGATGCTGGCAAGACTACACCTGGAGAACCATGGACAGTTTTGGACTTCATGTCTAAAGGAAGTGTATACAGGCAACCATCCAGAGGATCTGTTGCTGACAACTGATTATCCAGAGGACCTGTTGCTGACAACTGATTCCTCCATAGTTCAGAAATGTTCAGAAATGTTCATTTACTTGCTACAATTCTTTAATGTCATTGAATAATGACCAACACTCATTATAGAATATATATTGTATCCAGTTATTAATGAGATATATACTGTACAGTCATTACAGAATAACATGAAACATTTCATTATTACTGGCTTAAGATATGCTTTAAAATGTATGGGAGAAGTTGCATGGTCAGATTTCTGCAAGTCAGGTCACTTGTAATCGGGGGAGCACCACTGTTCGACCTGAGATTTCCTAGATTGATTCCTGGAATGAAGGGGTTGAAATATAAATAGAGGTTGAGCAAGATGCACTTTCTTGTGAAAAATGGGAGGCAATCTTATTAAAACAATTAAGAAACTGAGGGACATTGACAGGGTGGAAGCTCAGAGGGTACAGCATGTTTAAGGGGGCAATTACTTTACTCCTACTTCTTATGCCTTTACAAAAAATTACTTTGCTCTATTAATGCACAAAATTCCAAATATAGATTTTTTCACAAAACAATGTGATTCATGATTATTGTGATTAAAGTAATTTTGACAAAAGGCAATTGCAATTCGTCAAAGAAGGGAAAATGCAAATGTTTAAGCCACGTTTAAAACAGAAAAAAAAGTAAATTTTATTCAAAGCACACATACCGCCAGTCTGTTAGCTGCTGAGTACTAGCCATAGCTTCTGGTATGACAGTAGCATGTGAGACAGAGTTGTGGACAGCTACTCCAGGCAACTGCTGCCAAGTTGACGGTAGCAGGATTTGTTGGGTTCCTCCAGGCCATGCCTGCTGCAAACAAAGATAAATTGTTAATACTGCCACTGCCTGGGACACAAGCCCAAAAGTTTGCAGACACCCAGAAAAGAACACAAAGCATCTAGCGGAAGACCGCACACAGCTGGCAAGAAAAGCACAATGGTAAAACAAAGATTTGTGATGTTAGATTGACACAACGCCTCCCTCCAAAGCCAATACCTGCACAGGACAAGGCATTACAGTTTAATGAGAGAAAGAGAAAGTGAGTGTATCCATTATCTTGCCGCTCTGAAGCAGAAACATACATTCGAATATTCTGTGCGACGAGCCATTCTGCAGGAATACAAACACACAGACACAGCAATTTCTTCTAAGCAGGCTCATGCTAAGCAGCAAGGGGAAAAGGGAGGGAACATTCTAACCAACCTTTGATCTGAGAAAGCAAAATGCACATTGTCACTGAAAGCGACAGCAGAAGTTGCATGATCCATTTAAAGATAAACATGCTACTATGGTTTAATTCAAGACCACAGAACTTAATTAGCAATCTTCTAATCATTGAAAGGTATCTCATTAAAAGTGGCACTACTGTACAACCATATAACCATAACAGCACGGAAACAGGCCATCTCGGCCCTTCAAGTCCGCGCCGAACACTTTTATTTATTTATTTTTTTAATTACTTCCCCCTAGTCCCATCTACCTGCACTCAGACCATAACCCTCCATTCCTTTCCTGTCCATATACCCATCTAATCTATTTTTAAAGGATAAAATCGAACCTGCCTCCACCACTTCCACTGGAAGCTCATTCCACACAGCTACCACTCTCTGAGTAAAGAAGTTCTCCCTAATGTTACCCCTAAACATCTGTCCCTTAATTCTCAAGTCATGTCCCCTTGTTTGAATCTTCCCTACTCTCAATGGGAAAAGCTTATCCACGTCCACTCTGTCTAACCCGCTCATAATTTTAAAGACCTCTATCAAGTCCCCTCTTAACCTTCTGCGCTCCAAAGAATAAAGACCTAACTTGTTCAACCTTTCTCTGTAACTTAGTTGCTGAAACCCTGGCAACATTCTAGTAAATCTCCTCTGTACTCTCTCTATTTTGTTGACATCCTTCCTATAATTAGGCGACCAAAATTGTACTCCATACTCCAGAATTGGCCTCACCAATGCCTTGCACAATTTTAACATTACATCCCAACTTCTATATTCAATGCTCTGATTTATAAAGGCCAGCACACCAAAAGCTTTCTTTACCACCCTATCTACATGAGATTCCACCTTCAGGGAACTATGCACAGTTATTCCTAGATCTCTCTGTTCAACTGCATTCCTCAATTCGCTACCATTTACCATGTACATCCTATTTTGATTTGTCCTGCCGAGATGTAGCACCTCACATTTACCAGCATTAAACTCCATCTACCATCTTTCAGCCCACTCTTCCAAATGGACTAAATCTCTCTGTAGACTTTGAAAATCTACTTCATTATCCACAACACCACCTATCTTAGTATCATCTGCATACTTACTAATCCAATTTTCCACACCATCATCCAGATCATTGATGTACATGACAAACAACAGTGGACCCAACACAGACCCCTGATGCACCCCACTAGTCACCGGCCTCCAACCTGACAAACAGCCATCCACCATTACTCTCTGGCATCTCCCATTCAGCCACTGTTGAATCCATCTTGCTACTCCACCATTAATACCCAACAATTGAATCTTCTTAACCAACCTTCCATGAGGAACCTTGTCAAAGGCCTTACTGAAGTCCATATAGACAACATCCACTTCTTTACCCTTATCAATTTCCCTAGTAACCTCTTCGAAAAATTCAAGAAGATTAGTCAAACATGACCTTCCAGGCACAAATCCATGTTGACTGTTCCTAATCAGACCCTGCTTATCCAGATGCTTATATATATATATATATATATATATATATATATTATCTTTAAGTATCCTTTCCATTAATTTGCCCACCACTGACGTCAAACTAACAGGTCTATAATTGCTAGGTTTACTCTTAGAATGTTTTAATATAGTGGCAAATTAAGGATTTGCAGGATGTTATTTAAAAATATGAAAAATGCACGTGATTATGACAGGAAGTAATTCCGTTCGGGAAATACATATTCTATGCAAGATTTTATAATTTAATCATTATTATGAGGATAATTTTAGGAATCAGTTGCTAAATACCTATGTTACTTAACCCATTACATATCAGATCAGAGAAAACATGTATTTTCTTCAGTGAGTAGACATCAATGTTTGCACCAGGCATTAAATGGAGCAGCATGCGTTAATGACTTTGTTGAAGTGATTCTTAGTAAAGTGATCATAGTCAGAGGGCGGTGAATCGGTGGAATTCTTTGTCACAGAAGCCTATGGAGGCTGTCAATGGATATTTTTTAAGGCAGAGAGATGCATTCTTGATTAGTAAAGGTGTCAGGGGTTATGGGGAGAAGGCAGGAGAATGGGGTTAGGGGGAGAGATATATCAGCCATGATTGAATGGACTTGATGGGCCAAATGGCCTAATTCTGCTCCTATCACTTATGACCTTACACTGCGCTCTATAGCTGTGGCTACCCTACAAATATTACCATGTAATTTTTATTTTATAAGTTCCTACAATACTAGGTATTAATAGTTTAACTTCAGTGTCACATTAGCCATGTGTGCCCTTTAAATACGGTATAACATACCTTAAAACAAATTCATTTAGTTGCCAAATTAGTCTTTCAATAGCCACATTATGTTGAATTCTTTTAATGCAACAGTAGGATCTTGGTTATGAAGTATTAAACTACCAGTACATTTACATTGGGATTTTGCTACTAATTGTATAATTTAAATGCTTAAATTATGCAATATATTTGAGGTAACTTTTCAAATTAAACAAATATATTGTATATTTAGAAGAGCAATGCAACTTGTGACTTTCTTCAAATTCTTAGAAACCAACGATCATTTCATATCAACATAACAGTACCCAAAAATTAGCAAATATTCTCCCTCGTCAATAATTACAAGAGACAAAGCTACTGTAGCCGACTAAAGTTTTTAGTATTCGTCTAAGCATTTTGCAATATTTTCAAAAAATATATAAATTTAATTATTTTTAAGTAACGATTATTATTGTAAAGATTTAAGATCATGATAATATTCAACATTTATCGGTTTTAAATATAGATCATTGGCTCTCAGGGCTTCATTATTTGGAACTTTTCACTTCTCACTTGCCTAGCAGCACTTTTGTTGTTTAAATCTAGACCATTTACAGGGGTGTTACAGGGAAGCTTGTATTTTGTATTTTCAAACTATCTTCAGTTTTGACAGTTACCAGACGGTTAGATAAGATTTTATCTTTTCAATGAAGGCAATTTGAAGGTGGAGTTAGACAGGGTGCACCATGACTTTGGTTTAAACACAAGTGTCCCTGCAGAAACTAGTTTGCTCACTCATGTCACTGCAATTCCACTTCAAATCCATAATTTTTTTCTATTACTCCAATACATTAAGGAAAAGAAAAATACTAATCATTTTTTGTGGTCTTCACTGTAAATGTTAAATATCAGTTCAGATTTCAGTTTGAATTATCAATCTTACCACATCACCATTGAACACTTGGAAAAAATATAAATTAAAATCCAATGGATTCAACATTACTAAAAGGCTCTAACCCATCTGCAAGCACATATGGAATTCAATGGAATTCTATAGAAAGCACAGCAACAAATTAAATCCTTAGCTGCAAGGCAGGAAAAATGCTAGTTTCTGCAATTTAACAGTATAGTCACTCCCGAATTCACAAACACCAAGTAATCCATAAACATGAGGCAGTCAAATACCAAGCTCAGTTCGCCCAACTTAACCATGTTAAGCTTTCGTAACAATATGCATGTTAATCTTTGAACTAAACAGAGAAAGGAGATGGAATGACAAGACAAAATTGTAATATTACCATTCATAAAATCATTTGCCAAAATTAATATCCATAGCCAAATGTGCCTGTTACTGATCAATTCTGTAGGTATATCTTTATCTTATGTAATATTAATTGAGAGTTTTAAATACTGTATCAAACAGGGGTAACTTTCAGATTTCACTTGACTCAAGCCCCTTTACTAGAACCCAACACATTCCGTCAAATATCCAACTACGTTTCTGATTATGATTTCATATACATGCCCTCCTCCATAATGTTTGGGACAAAGACCCATCATTTATTTATTTGCCTCTGTACTCCATAATTTGAGATTTGTAATAGAAGAAATCACATGTGGTTAAAGTGCACATTGTCAGATTTTATTAAAAGCCGTTTTTATACAAATTTTGGTTTCACCATGTAGAAATTAGAGCTGTTTATACATAGTCCCCCCCCATTTCAGGGCACGATAATGTTTGGGACACATGGCTTCACAGGGGTTTGTAATTGCTCGGGTGTGTTTAATTGCCTCCTTAATGCAGGTATAAGAGAGCTCTCAGCACCTAGTCTTTCCTCCATTCTTTCCATCACCCGTGGAAACTTTTATTGCTGTTTATCAACATGAGGACCAAAGTTGTGTCAATGAAAGTCAAAGAAGCCATTATGAGACTGAGAAACAAGAATAAAACTGTTAGAGACATCAGTCAAACCCTAGGCTTACCAAAATCAACTGGGCATGTATGGCTGCTGAAGGTACTGGCTCACATATTGTCATTGATGATACAACTGCTGATGATAGTAGCATAATGAATTCTGAAGTGTAGAGACACATCCTATCTGTTCAAGTTCAAACAAATGCCTCAAAACTCATTGGCCAGCGATTCATTCTACCGCAAGACAATGATCCCAAACATACTGCTAAAGCAACAAAGGAGTTTTTCAAAGCTAAAATATGGTCAATTCTTGAGTGGCCAAGTCAATCACCCGATCTGAACCCAATTGAGCATGCCTTTTGTATGCTGAAGAGAAAACTGAAGGGGACTAGTCCCCAAAACAAGCATAAGCTAAAGATGGCTGTAATACAGGCCTGGCAGAGCATCACCAGAGAAGACACCCAACAATTGGTGATGCCCATGAATCGCTGACTTCAAGCAGTCATTGCATGCAAAGGATATGCAACAAAATACTAAACATGACTACTTTCATTTACATGATATTGCTGTGTCCCAAACATTATGGTGCCCTGAAATGCGCAGACTATGTATAAACACAGCTGTAAATTCTACCTGGTCAAATCAAAATGTATAAAAATGGCCTTTATTAAAATCTGACAATGTGCATTTTAACCACTTGTGATTTTTTCTATTACAAATCTCAAATTGTGGCGTATAGAGGCAAATAAATAAATGATGGGTCTTTGTCCCAAACATTATGGAGGGCACTTTATAGACATTAATACATATTCGCATGCATTTTAACACACAAATACCTCTCAAAAAGGACCAAAGGATCTATACCCAGATCAATGCAATATAAAACTCAAACCTGAGAACAAATTAATGTTCCAGTTACTTACCCTAAAAGCAATGCAATACAATTAAAGTGATGGGTCTAATAATCACCTCAAATCTCCTAGCAATTGGTTACATTCCAGCAGGGTGTTTGTCTGTTAACATAATGGTATGTAGCAAAAATGAAAAGATGTGTCCGAGCTCCACCTTGTCATCAGTTTTAAGGAGCTATAGGTGCCTTTAAATTAGCAACAGTATGTCTGACATCCAATATTAGATAAACAAAAAATTCTAACCAAACACGAGACTCAAAAGTATTGGTTTTAGTCCCTACTTCAAACTCATTCCTTTTTATCATCAAGTTTTAACTACACTTAATGCAGCTTTGGGGTCACATTTGACCCAAAGATAAGCTTCTGACAAAATCAATGCATGTAACGAAAGTGGCCTATTTTTTAATATCTATTAAATCACTTTGCCTCAAATTAACTGCTGCTGAAACTCTCGTCTGATTTATACTTGACTATTCCCGCAAACCGCAGGGACAGTCTTTCATCATTTCTGTGAGCTCTAATCCTGGTCACCAAAACTTCTGTAATCCAGTTGCACAGTGCCAATTTTCTATCAACCTCTTGCTCATTGATCAGTAATGGATCATAATTAAGCAATGTCTCAATTTTGAAATCCCAGACTTCAAATCATTCAGTAGCCTCACCCTCTTCCCATCCCACATCTCCTACAATCTCTGAGATATGCCCTGGAGTTAAATTTCCTCTCTAAATTTCTCTGCCATTGTAAGTCTCTTTTCTCCCTTAAGATACTCTTAATACTCGTGATCAAGCTTTTGGTCATCTACCTCGATATCTCCCTGTGGCTGAGCTCCAAATTTAGTAAAGCACCGTGGGATTTTTATATTAAGGAAAATTTGTAAAAGACATAACTGTTAAAGAAAAATGTAGGGGAAAATCAATGGAATTTAGGGAATTTTCAACATTTAAAAAAAACATTTGGCCTCAATCATCTGATCCAAAATTAATGTTCTATGCAAGCTATCTCCCATTCCTCATCAAGTCTCTGCACATTGCATTCTTTTCTCATTTCAATGGTCATTTAGGTTCTCTCAAGGTTTGAACTCTGTGGCAATGGAAAGGGACAAATGACAGTAATTCCTGACCTACTGTTTAAATGGTCTAGTTTATATATCGGGATCCACACAATAGTACTGATTTTTGTATGCAGCGTAATCATTTACCTCATCTTTTCCATGTTCTGCAGCTGAACTTGTCTGGTTTGAGGTGGATTAACTGTCTGGTTCGAGGTGGATGAAAATATCTGGATATGACACCTGCCCTTAATCTTTCCAATCATTACTCTACAGTCATTTAAAACCTCAGACTACTTTGAATTTTTCTGGATAATTCATTAAGGAAACAAACAGTTAAACAATACTGAAATGAATTTTCTATCCTCTGCTTCAACAAATACGTTACTAGACTGTGAGCCTTTTAGAAATGTTAAGTGTATTGGCTTCAAGTATAGCTTGTTTCATCATTCAAATTGTTCGGAAATGTAAAACAGAGGAGACGTCTAATGACGTGAAAATATATAAGCCGGCACACGGAGATACATGCTTCTGTTCCTCTGCAGCAGCCTCAGAGGAGCATCTGTTAGTGCACAGAATCACACCAAGTGGGAGCATTTACCAGTACTGTGGTCGTCTGATCGACCAGAGCAGGCCGGCCGGCTGCGCAGTTCAGGGTAAAAGGGACCGCATACTGCGGAGCAACAGTGGCAATGCGAGGATGTAGAGTGGCCACCATCAGCGGTGTGCAGCTGCCCTGTAATGGGGTGGGGGTGGTAGTTAGTTATATGGTACATTCGTTTTTAAAAGTGCAACGTCCCTTTTTGATTCCTTGGATTGTATAAAAATCAGGCTGAGTATATGTAAAATACTCAGTGAAATAGGAATTAAACTTTTGATTATTAAGTCTCATTTTGTTCAGGTGTCTTCCAAAATCTGCCTCTTACCCATGCTCTTTTATTCAAATAAAAGATTGCGATTGGTCAGGGTCTGGGAAGGAAAAAAACATTAGTACTCAGCTGCTCATCCCATTTGACGTATACAAGATGGGGAAAACAAAAAGGAACGTTGCCAACTATGTAAAAGGGAAAAAGGATCCCCATCACAGCTTTAAATATAAAACAGGTAAGATTGTACCTATATTATTACAAATAATACTCCAGTTTCTAGTTTTAAAGTATAATTTACTCCTGAACAAAATTATGAAACAAAGACAGCATTGATGTACAATCTCAAAATCTTGAATTAGGAGATAAACACTTCTGACCTCCATCAATAAAACATTCAAAGCTACAAAATGTTCGCTTAGTAATTTCTAAATTACAATTTACAATACTGAAAAAAAAAGGAAGTGGTTATTTATTCCTAACTGTTACAACCCTAGACAAAAAAGAAAGAAAATTAGTAATAAGCAAGAGATTGTTTTAATTGATTACAATCAATTGTGGCCATATCTCTTGTTTTCAATTTCATTATGAATCTGAACCACCACAAAGCACAAGATCCTCAAATTGCAGAACTGTGTTCGGGTAGAGACAAACATAATTATATATGAACAATGTTTGTATTTCATTATCAAACAACACACCAGTGGTACAAACATATGCTTCAACAATTATTGATACAATGTCAAGTTGAGACCAACGACTTGCACAATTAGATACCTGTATATCAATTAAGTAATTGTCTTTTTTTTTTTAAATAGTGAACTCATCTTATAAAATTATTCTGACATGCCATTGATGTTCATTGATTCAAAACCTCCTTGATGTCACATGTATGCACTCAAAATATGCCATGACAACTTACTTGTTTTGTGCACAGCTGGAAAGCTTAAAAACTTTTAAATTTAATTTAATTTCCCCACATATGTAGAAACAAAAACATAGGTGCAGGAGTAGGCCATTCGGCCCTTCGAGCCAGCACCGCCATTCAATATGATCATGGCTGATCATCTAAAATCAGTACCCGTTCCTGCTTTTCCCCCCATATTCCTTGATTCCTTCAGCCCTAACAGCTAAATCTATCTCACTCCCGAAAACATCCAGTGAATTGGCCTCCACTGCCTTCTGTGGCATAGAATTCCACACATTCACAACTCTCTGGGTGAAGACGTTTTTCCTCATCGCAGTCCTAAATGGCCTACCCCTTATTCTTAAATTGTGACCCCTGGTTCTGGACTCCCCCAGCATCGGGAACATTTTTCCTGCATCTAGCCTGTCCAATCCTTTAGGAATTGTGTATATGTTTCTATAAGATTCCCTCTCATCCTTCTAAATTCCAGTACTAAAATATCTTGGTGTTGGACACAAGAATTTGAATGTGCCATAGTTACCTCTTCTGAAGCTTTTAAATTAGTTTGAATTAACATTACCGATCTTGTTCTCTCCTTGCCTCTTTTCAGTTAACTCACAAGATCATGTTTCATAAATTATATTTTGTTTAATTGTTGCGGACCTATTTCAACTTTTCTCTCAGAACTTAGATTGCTTTGCAATGAACTGATTTGTTTCAACCAGGTCAACAGGATTTTAATATTTATAAAAATTCTTTAAAAGTCGCTACATTCTTCACAAAAATTTAGTTCTGCAATTGGTGTAAATTATCTACACAAAAAAATAATTGACTTGAATAATTAACTATTTAATTCTCTACAGTTGTGGCCTGATCTGATGGACATTTGCAGTACTTTATTTTCATTTCAGATTTTTTATTCTGGCAATTTTTTGCTTTTCAATTTTCTATGATTTCTTTAAAATAAAAGTAAATATAAACCCTGGAGCATTAATTAGGAAAAACTTTTGATTCCTGCATTCCCCTGCCTGTTCAACAAACTCACCCAATTTAACCTGAGAATTTTCGAATGACCAGGTTCAAACCTGGTTCAATGTCTGGCTAGTGCTAAGTTAATTATTTCAGCAAGAAAGGGATACAATGTTACCAATGACCACAGCAACCAGAGAACATTTACAACAGCTCTCTCTCATTATTCTAATACCAGACTGAACTGGCCTGGTAATTGTAGCCCCAGTGGTCAAAACAACTTGCAAATTTCATCCAAGGCAAGTGGCCTTAGCAAATAGTTTCGGTGGAATTCCAACTCAGTTAAAAAGCCAGAGTTTTGAGTCGGAGGCAAAACCAGACAACAAAAATCAAGAACTCTGCAGTTATATGAGCTTGTAAGGTTAATGTAATTAACTACCTGTGGTTAAGTCACATCTCTGATGACATGAATCACAAGCTTTACATAGCTCTACTCTTCCATATGCGCAATCTGATGCTCCCTAGCGTAATTCTTATAAGGAAAATAGGAAAATAGAAAGTGTTAAATTGCACTGGGAAGCTGCCTTATATCATTAAAATAACTTTATTTGTGCTACTCTAGAAGCCACCAAGGACCCACATTCACCTTACAAGTTTTGCCAAGCTTAGGCTAGGTGACCATTTTACAGAGTACCTATATCCTGTTCACAATGGCCAGCTTGGGCTTCTGGCTGGATGTCATTACATCTTCCCTTCCCATATCAACTTGTTTGGTCTGGGCATCCTACAATGCCACAGTGAGATCAAATGCAAAATGGAAGAACAGCACCTCAATGCAGTTGGGTGACCAACAGACAAAGGTATGAACCACGAATTTTCCCATTTCAAGTAACCCACCTTCAGCATTCCTTTCCCACTCCCACCAGTCTATCCAGGTTCTCCGAGTGTCCACCTTTCTCATCTCCCACATGTCCACCACCAGTCCCCACCCATCACTCTTCCCAAGATATACCCTCCCTCCCCTTTGCCCATCATTCCCCCTCCCCACTACAAAAATCTGGATCCATAATTCACCTACCAGTCTGCCTTACCCCACACTTTTATATATTGGCTATTTTCCCTCTTCACTCTTCGTCCTGATACCAGATCTTGACCTACAAAGTCAATCATCATTTTGTCACCATAGATGCTGCTTAATCCAGTGTTCTTTCAGACATTTATTCTTTGCTCCAAATTCCAGCATCTACAGTCTCTCGTGTCTACTAGTTACTACTGTTGACAACACAGCACTGATGCAAGATGAGATAATTCTATCTGTTGAGCCCCACCTTCAAGGGCAGAAATACAGGGAATTGCAGGAAACAAAACTGAATTTAACATGAACTAGTCAACCACTTACCTGAGCAAGAACACCTGGCTGAAGTTGAATTGACTGTGCAGCTGGTGCCTGTGGTACAACAGGCATTGCATTCTCCACTCGAACAGAAAAACCAGAATGTTTTGCAGATGCTTGTAGCCCTGTCAAGATAAGAGATCATTTCTAACAATTGGCTTGTGAAGAAAAATAAAATAAAGAGTTAAAAGATCAAACACTTTTACTTTGGTACTTTAACAAGGTCTTTTTCCAGAGGTCATAAACAAATAGAATGGCAGAATCATAGCTTAATACTGATGTTCCATTCAAACAGCAAACCTGGGTTTTAACCGAATGAAAGGTGTAAATCCAGTTCTTGTAAACCGTTGTTACATCCTTTCAAATCACAAATCCAAATCAGAGTATTCAAGTGTGGAAACTATTGGTATCAGTTCTTCTGAGAGTAAACAGAGAACTACAGACCAATGAGTCTGACTTCAATAAAAGGGAAATGGTGGACTCCATAATTAAGAAAGTGGTCACAGAACAAATAATGAAATTTATGCTATCTGGTACATGGCAGACGTAACATGCATCGATTAATCAAATATTCCAGTTAATGAAGCCTGCTCTTCCAATGATGCTAAGCCTCCATTGGTCCAATATTTGTGCACAGAAAGAAAGCACGTTGTAATAGGACTGAGCAGTCAACAAGGATCCAGAAACGGGGAATTATCTTTGACCAGCAAATATAGATGAGGAGAAACATGGAACAGCACAGTATCAGGCCCTTCAGTCCACATCTTGGCTTGACAACTATGCCAATTTAAACTAATCCCATCTGCTTGTACGTGTTCCCCATCCCTGCATTTCTTCGCTGCTCATGTGCCGGTCTATATACCTACTAAACTTTGCTATGGCATCTTCTACTGCCTCTCCTGGTGGTGCATTCCAAGCATCTACAACTGTGTAAAAATAATTTGACTCGCAAATGTCCTTTGAACTTTCTTCCCCTCATCTTAATGAGGCTGTCTAATATTTGATATTTCCACTCTGGGGAAAAAGTGTCTGACTAATTTACTCTAGCCATGCCTCTCAACTTTTTATATACTTCCATCAGGTCTCCCCTCAGTCTCAAATGCTCCACAAAAACAATCTTCTTATAGCCAATGCACTCTAATCCAGGCAACATCCTGGTAAACATCTTCTGCATCCTTCACAAGGCATCCATATCCTTTCTTTAATGCAGCGATCAGAACTGCACACAATACTCCAAATATGACCCAATGTTTCACGTAAAGTAAGATAAATTTGCCATATTTTATTATCAGTGCCTTGATTGATGAATGCAAGTATGCAGTGCACCTTCTTTCCCACCCAAAATTACTTGACTTGTCATGTATTTGGAGTTCAAGGGCCTTCAATAAAGTACCTCATTAAGAGGTTACTAAACCAAAATACATGTGGCATTTGGGATGGAAAGAGTAATGGTTAACGAACAAAAACAAGTATTTTTGAGTTAAGAGCTTTGAACTAGCAGGGTGTCATATGGATCAATACTGAGAACCCAAGTATTTGCAAGCAACATCACTGGTTTGAGTGAGGAGACGAAATGCAATATATCCATGTCTTCTTATGATAGCAGTAGTGTGGGGTGTGGAGACAGGTTAAGATGGTAGGCAAGGACATGGCAGCTAAACCAAAAATAGTCATCTATTTGGGTGTTATTTTTAAAACAAACCTTATTGAAAGGTGTGGGTGTTCAAAGGAACCTAGATAATTGTACTGTCCTGAATGATTAACTTCCGCCATGCGCGCTGGCATCCCTGCTGGCCAGGAACGTCACGGGTGTGCGCGGTAGATTGGAAACACCATCTGCAGGACTCGGTTTGAAAAGCTGCACCCATTTTTGGTAAGTTACGATGATGTTAAGTTCGACGTTAATTAGTAAACTACTGTTAAATTACTTACCCCGTTGTTCCTATTGTCCCGGGCAAGACATAACAGTAACCTTCTACACAAGTCACTGATAGTTAATGTTCAATTATATTAAGCAATCAGGAAGCCAAACATTATGTTGAATGCAAGATGATTTTAAATATACGAGATATTTTGCTCCAAAACAAGCAGGGCTTTAGCAACACAACTAGAATTTTGTGCACAGATTTAGTACGTCCATCTAAGGAATGACTTGCTATCAATAGGGGAAGTGCAACAACAGGTTACCAGATGGATCCTTGGGATTGTGGAGAGGATGGGGCAGCAACTGTTTTATGAGGGGAGATTAAATAGACTAAACTCCAAATTTGAAGAATGAAAAGTAATCTCATTGAAGCATGCAAAATTATCACTGGGCAGAGACCGGGATTGTTCCCCTGGCTGGGGCATTGAAAGTCAGTGGGTCAGTCTCAAAATAAAGGGTTTGGACAAAGGACAGTGATGAGAAGAACTTTTTGATATTTTCTACTGAGTGTTCTCAGAATGCTCAGTCACAGAATACATTTATATGAAAACCTTAACAAATAAGGAGTTCATGGTTTCAATTCATACCCAGTGTATACGTCAAATAACCACTTTTGATTTTAAGGGAATGCAAGGGGTATCAAGATAGTAGAGTGCCGAGGTAAAGCATCAGCCAAGCAGCGATGAGGAAAGGACTTCAGCAAGTTACAGGGCAAGCGAAAGGGGGCAAATGGTTTGCTCTTGCAGCTATTTCTTGTGTTTACATTCTTCTGACCATATAGGTCATAAGGGATAGGAATAGAATTAGGCTATTCGGCCTATCACTCCACCATTCAATAATGGCTGATCTATCTCTCCCTCCTAACCCCATTCTCCTGCCTTCTCCCCATAACTTCTGACACCTGTACTAAAATCACATTATTTGTTGCTGCTTGGAAGGGCAAAATGCTTGTAGGACTCTCCAATCCCTGATAAATATATAGGGCTCTCCATTCACTGATAAATGTATATGCTTTTTACAGTCTCAAAATATTAAATACCTTATCAATGGATTTAATTATTCACATTTACTTGCTTGATTTCCTCCCAACTGTTTATCCTGTCTTTACTAATTTCTATAACTTTATGCTCTTTCCTCTCTAATGCCTTTATAGTTCACATTTATATTCCTCTACTTTGTGTCCAACTAGAAACTCAAATCAAACAACACACAAATACGCTAAAAGATTCAATCCTCAGTGAATGTCAAATATTATTTAAGTAACGGAAAATGCCAGCCAAACGCTATTTTAAATGTTCTCCAGTCAAAAGTAGCAAACACAAACTTGTATCAATACATTCCACCACCAGTTTGAAAAACAAGCATTAAACGCCACAGAGCCCATTAATTATTTTCATATTAAAGAATATCAAAGGGAGCTAAATAAAGTTTTTTATAAAGGACATCCATTTCTCCTGACAAAAGAAAATGCCTAGCTAAGCAAACAAGAACCTAAATGTGCACGCTTCAAAATGATAGGACTAATTTTATCTTACGAGCTGGTCATGCCATATGTTTAAACGACGTGAAACAGAAGACATTCAAGTTTCCGAAGAGTCCAGTCTGAAAGAAGACACTCACCTTGAAATGCTGGTGGACACACGATGAGGGCTTGCTGGAAGGGGTCAGCCTGTGCACATAGCTGTGTTGTTCCTGCCTGCAGAGGCATGCTTGCTTGTGCAACACCCGCCACAGGTGCTGTTGGAGGTTGATAGAGTGCGGATTGATAACTAAGCAGAGACACATCCGCACTGGACAACGAAAGAGCTGCTGCAGTGGAGGTAGGAGCTAAGGTGTTGGCCTAAAGAAATTTCACATTGTTAATTATAGGTATAAGAAAAACATGAAGTGCACAAACTTTTGCATTTTCTTTTAAACATCTAATAGAACATAACTAGAATGTTCAGATTAAAAAATATTATATCTGTAATAAATGTGACAATTAAAAATTTGGAAGGAATTGACCTTGAAATTATTGCCCTTTAAAGATCCAATAGATACCATACAAAGCGATTGATTATCTTAATATACCTGGCAAAGCTTAATTTTCACCCA
The DNA here is from genome assembly GCA_038087875.1 of Malacoraja senta. Lineage (NCBI taxonomy): Eukaryota > Metazoa > Chordata > Chondrichthyes > Rajiformes > Rajidae > Malacoraja > Malacoraja senta. Next base: position 35,671,303 of record CM075981.1, on the reverse strand, counting down.
CTTTATTTGGCAAAACTAAAGCAAAACGATGCTGAATATAATTAAAATTCATTGGCCTTACTATGAAGCCATTAAAGCACAGTCAATTTTACAAAGTTAGTACTAGATCCTTTCCTGTTGGTGTACAGTGGTTTACATTTGAATACATGGCTCATGGTTACAATGTTTGTACTGGACATTTCCTTTATCAAAGAGATAAAATATGGAGAAAAATGTGTAAATAATTGATAAATTGAAGGGGAAGCAGGAAAGTTTTCTCTTTGGTATGGGAAAGAGTTTAGAACTTGGAATTAAAAATATGATAGAGACATAAGCATTATATTTGTACTTTGAATAAATTATACTTTTATATGCAGCTGAGGTGCCAAAAGACAATAGGCCCAAACTAAACTGTGAAATTACACTGGATAGTTTATTTTCACCCAGCAGAGACATGGTATGTTGAATGGCCTCCTCTTTGCATTAATTTCAATGATCAGGGACTAGTTAATGTAGACTTTCTAACTCACTGTCCAAGCAAATAAACAAGTAAACTTCAATTTCAGAATATGAATTAATTTAAAATATCAAAATTACAATTAGCATAAATATTCAATTTAGTGAAGCAAATTTCCAGTTCTTCTTTAAGGTTTTAGCTTGTGGTACAATTTTAGAACCAAGTGGATATTATGTGAGGAATTTTGCAACAGTTCCTGAAACTTTCACTATTCAGTGTTTTGCAGATTAAAGTCAGAAAAAAACCATCCCCTTACAACAGCTGGCTCTCCCTTAATCTTACATCAATTATTCTGTAGACGATGTGAAATCATCATTTCCATGTCAAATCTTGCACGCCTATGTGCATGCGGTGGTATATGTTATATTTACATCCTTGTCTAATAGAAACTGCATTTAGACTGCTCAAAATCATTTTATTGAGAAGAATTGACTGGAGGGGATGCTGTTTTTGTTGCTTCCAAGATATGTTAATGTACAGTGGCTCATACCTGATTGTGCATGGTGTTGAGTTGGTTATTGAAGGCCATCGTCAAGTTTGTGCTTGTGTTTGGTGCAACATGTGCAATAAACGGGCTTTTATTCTGGTTTATAGTTTCATAGTTGTTGACTCGCCGTTTGCAAATCTCCATGTTTTGAAAGCAGGATTTCACGCTATAAAAAGTTAAGCATCTAATTTAGAAATGGAAGTATCACATTTAAATATAAATGTAGCAGCTATTATTAATTAAATAACTAACATAAATGTTGCACATTTTCTTTTAAATAAGTTGCAGTGAGCCAGTGAAGGTTACATGATCTATTTCTGAAAATTAAGCTTACAACAATTACCTTTCAATTAATGATTACATACAAGTTATTTAACGTTCAATTGGATGTTGTTTAAGATCTATGCCCAGCTAACTTTATTTTTGCTCGTGTCTAATTTCTCATCAATCAAAGCAGGGGAAGAGGGCATATTTTCCAGCCTATAGATTGAGTACACAAAACTACATGCAGCCTCCGTGTAAGTATTTGCAAACTGCACCATATGTTGGGAGCCGTAGCATAGCTCTTACACAGCATGAAAGCAGCATGAAATAATGGCTCAACTTCCCAGAACAAAGAACATGCAATTAATTAGCATCTTGAAAAATATCAGAAATAAATTAGCTCAAAGATTATTATCTGTCAAATGTTACATTAAAACCTAAAAGGGGATATTCAGCTGACAATAGCTTGGTTAAGGTTGTTTTAAACAGGAAAACAAACAAGAGACAGCATGGGGACGAATTGGAGGAAAGGGGATAGAATCTCAAAGATGGGTTGGCAGTGTATATGTGGATTTGAAGGGAGGGTGGAAAGGAAAATATCAAAATAACTTTCAGAATTTAGGCTCATGCCATCCGAGGACTGGACATCATTTGCAGAACTACAAAATTAGGCCTGATAGTAACCAGAACACGACTCGCACATGTATCTTGACAGACGAGTGCTGAGATGATTAAAAAAAAGACAGCGCAAGCTCCTGGAAGAGTTACAAAAACAATTGGAATTTTAAAAAGAGACACTGCTTTCCCAGGAGAAAATGCAGGATAACAAGCACAGGGATTATGGATGAGTCAGCCACGGCAACCAGTCATAAACAAGCTCATTAATGGAGAATAAAAGACAAACTAGCCAGGACTACAAAATAATAATCAATAGGTAGTAGAGGTGCCAGGCCAGCTATAGACAAGGTAAGCAACTGTAATATTAGGAAGTATTTTAGATTAAGGGTTCAGCAAGTCTCAACAAAATGACATTCACATCTTGTCCTAAAGAGCTTTGTTGCAGGAAACTGTACAATCTAAATAGCTTACTGATTGCTATGAGGAAAGTCAAGCAGATGTGTCATGGTAACAAATGGATGGTTTAAGGTTTTTAACGGATTAATCCTCTTGTCAGCATCTATTGTCAACATTTTCTTTAACAAATCAATATATTCCCTTCGGTCTGCTTTCTCAACCAACATATCTGTTCCTTCCAAATCATTCGGCATGTTCACCTGAAAGTACAAGCATTAAACAATATAAATGTACATCATTAAAGAGACAAACCAACAATAGACTCATCCTTAACCATTTTAAATAACCTAACCATTATACATCTTTTATCTTAAATTACTAGGCATTAAATTCTGAAATCCGACCAGAATTTGAACACCAGTTGAATTGACCTGCAGTTTAATATTTACAAGGATAAATTCGGATACAATGAACAGGCAGGAGATTAACCAATTTCACTCAGATGTGCACGTGCTTGTGCATTATCATTAATAATTAAATAGACAGTTTGCTGTAATACCAACACGTTTAAGCAATATTTCCCCGCATTTTTTAATTTAAAAAATCCTCAAGATTAGAGTTGTTTACTTTAATAATGAAAGGATTCTTGGGACCTCCCAAATACTTGCAGCACAGCACAGGATCAGGCTCTTCTGCTCATGATGTCTATGCCTACCATAAATCCAATTAAACTGACCCCATTTGTCTGCACATGGCCTACATCCCACCAATTCCCAGCCTGCTCGCATGCAGTTGAAATGCTTCTTAAACGTTGCTATCTGACTCCAGAACTTCCCCAGGCCTTGTAGTCTAGGTTCTATCTACTCAGTTTTAAAAAATGTGCCTAATACACTTCCTTTAAACCTTGCCCCTTTCATCTTAAAACTATTCCCTCCTGTATTTGATATTTTCACATGGGATAAAGATCCTTATTTGTCCTGTCTATACCTTTAATACTTTTACACACTTCAATTAGGACCCACTCCCCCCTACCTCCAGAGAAAATAATCCAAGCTTGTCCAAGCTTTCCCTATAGCCAAGGATAGTTAAGCAAGATAAGTAATAATTCTATATCAATTAACGTTACAAATTAAGTGCACTTATATGGCTTTATATTTAATTTTGCTTGCATTTATAATTAAATCTGTGAAGCCCTTAAATTCATCAGATTGTAAATTAAGATATACACCAAACTTTTTTTTTGCTAGATATGTAATCCTTCCGTAAATGTCCTTTCAAAATTCTAAACTTCCCAATGGTTCATTTTACATATATTCTAGAATACTGTAGGTTGGAGTCGAACCTACCAAATTCTAGTTATGGTTACGTGCAAAGTACCATCAAAAGTCTCAAAATAAAACAGAATGGAAGCCAAAAAGTTACAGGCTCAGATTAGAAATGTCAATTAAAAAAAATATGATGAGGGAAAAGTCATCAGGCCATTGTCAAACACTCACTTCCTTGATGGGCACAGTGAATAGTCACTTGATCAAGCCAAGCAATCAATTGGCAACCTTCTGACTGCCCACTCAGCAGCCAGGTCAGCTCCTTGCCCCTGAGGAATCTCCCAGCCTTTACCTCAGCAAGAAACGGCAACATTCAGCAATACAACTCCATTGATATATTTAAGCGCAACCCAACTACTAACTTGTGGAAGGCTCCAATTCATCCACCAAAAGAAAAACAAAGCTATTTTGGGTAAGCAAATGAGAAGATAACGTTAATATATATATATATATATATATTTTATTAATGTAGCCTTTCAAATATCCAATAATTTTCAGACGACTAGGACAACACATCCAATGATTGACAATCCTTCCACAATGCCTCCATTCCCTCCACCACGGTGGCTACAGTCATTGCCAAGGGAAAAATGCGCTGCTGTTATTCACCCGAGGATTCTCGGTCAACATCTCTCAACTTATGGCATCCACATCAAAGTCGAGGATGCAGACCAATGGGTAACGCACACTCTATAACGTACAGACACTAGCTTGTAAATATATCACCATTCCTTCATTGTTGCCGAATCCAAATCTGGACATGCCCTACCCAACAGCATTCATAAAGGTATCATGACCAGAGGGTCTACAGTGGTGCAAGATGGAGATGAGAATCCAACACCTTCTCAAATGAAGGAGAAATGCAATAATTACTAACTTTGATGTTACCCACAACATCCTGAAATATTAAAAAACCTTCTGTGGCTTCTGATCATTTACCTAAATATCCTCACAAGTGTTATATCATGTTTTCTTTTCATGTGAAGCACTTGACGTATTTTATTATCTCAGACACACTAAGGCCAAGCACCTGTTGTTGCTAACATTAGATTTCAAATGGTTAGGGTGCTTGAGTGAATAGATTTAACCTTTCACTCTTCAACAAGGGCAAAATCTGTAGACATTACAGATATGGAAAAAGATTCTCAGGGACAAGAGATATTATGTCCGAAACTTGATGTTACCAAATACTGCATCAGTTTTAGATTCCGAACGGCTTCAATGGAGATGGAGATGAAATCAACAACAAAAGAACAAATCTGTGGTGAAGAAGGATCTCGACCCAAAACGTCATCTATTACTTCTATCCAGAGATGCTGCCTGTCCCCCAGTCCAGCTTTTTGTGTCTATCTGTGGTGAAGGTAATGGCTTTTGCTTCCTCCCTTCCCAGGTATAAGCATGGACTCTGCTCCTTTAACTGAAAGCTAGTTCAGTTTGACTGACCAGAACTGACCTGGGATAGCACTCTCACTGTGCTCTCCTCCATTGCTTTTCTCCCTTAACCCCCCCCCCCCCCCCACACACACACACACACACACACACACACACACACTCTCTTTACTCCAATGGAACTCAAAGTCAAAGTTCTTTTCTTTTGTACTTGTCAAAAAAAAATCGCGTTTTACAATGGAATTGAAACCACAATTAATCAGTGCTATTAGTTCCTCTGTCATCAGCAGGAACTCGGCAGGGAATAAAATGTGCATGCACCAGAAATTTAGCAAAGAAAATAGTTCAAACCTAGCATTTTATTTCAAGGCACAAACTCAGCTCAGTGCTTTGTGCAATATTTTCTTAAATGTCATCTAAATTATTAATTTGTGTTAATTATAAATTAATCCATCCACAAGAAAAATATTCTACATGCTGCAGTAAACCAAATGTTAAGCTCAATGCTTACCTGAGCCATATCATCTAAACAGTTGAAAATATACTTTCTTGCTTCCTTCGATTTGATTCCTGTCTCCAACTCATGCTCTTCAGGTGTCTAAACAGAAAAAATATTCAGAGAATAAGTTAATAATGGAAGTTTATTAAAGTATAGCAACAATGAAATATAAACAAAGTCAATTAAATGTGCAGTTTGTGCTGAATAGAGAATTCAGATAAGAGTGCTGAATAAAGAACTCTAACTTGACAATCGGAAAACTATTTTTTTCCCCAGGAGCACACAAATCAATTTTCCATAAGTGCAATAATATTTTTAGATTACTAATTAAAGATTGGGAAAAGGGCAAAAGGGGAATTTTGGAAGAAGGGCAAAAAATGCAGGAAGGGGAAGTATAAAAAAAAAATGCAATGTAGCTGGTTAAAACACATCAAGCAGCTAAGTAGGTTAAGATGCAGAAAAACTTAAAATTACAATGTATTCATAGCATGATTGACACAAATGAAAGTTAACAGATATTATCTAATTCTCATTATGGAAACATGGTTGCAGGGTGCCAAAGTTAGGAATTAAATATTCCAGGACAGTTGATTTTTTTTAAAGAGTTCAAAAAGGAAGAGAGTAGTGCAGCACTCTAAATATGGGAGGAGATCAATACATTGATGAGAAAGGATCCAGGCTTGTTGTGAAACTAGAATCACTGAATTGAGCTAAAAAATACCAAAGGGCAGAAAACAGAAATAGGATTTATTAACGTCACATAATAGTGGATGTAATATACAACATGACATAGCCCTTGTAATACCCCTGATTTATGTGGTCGGATATTATATCTAACTTGACAATAATGTGAGACTTATGTATAGATTGAATGAGTCATATTTGCTCTGATAAAAGTGGAGCTGAATTCATGAAATATACAGTGGCTTGCTAAAGTATTCATACCCCTTGAACTTTTCCACATTTTGTCACGTTACAACCACAAACGTAAATGTATTTTATTGGGATGTTATGTGATAGACCAACAAAAAGTGGCGCATAATTGTGAAGTGGAAGGAAAATGATACATGGTTTTCACATTTTTTTACAAATAAAAAACTGAAAAGTGTCGCGTGCAAAGGTATTCAGCCCCCTTTACTCTGATACCCCTAAATAAAATCCAGTGCAACCAATTGCCTTCAGAAGTCACCTAATTAGTAAATAGAGTCCACTTGTGTGTAATCTAATCTCAGTATAAATACAGCTGTTCTGTGAAGGCCTCAGAGGTTTGTTAGAGAACATTAGTGAACAAACAGCATCATGAAGCCCAAGGAACACACCAGACAGGTCGGGGATAAAGTTGTGGAGAAGTTTAAAGCAGGGTTAGGTTATAAAAAAATATCCCAAGCTTTGAACATCTCACGGAGCACTGTTCAATCCATCATCCGAAAATGGAAAGAGTATGGCACAACTGCAAACCTGCCAAGACATGGCCGTCCACCTAAACTGACAGGCCGGGCAAGGAGAGCATTGATCAGAGAAGCAGCCAAGAGGCCCATGGTAACTCTGGAGGAGCTGCAGAGATCCACAGCTCAGGTGGGAGAATCTGTCCACAGGACAACTATTAGTCGTGCACTCCACAAATCGGGCCTTTATGGAAGAGTGGCAAGAAGAAAGCCATTGTTGAAAAAAAGCCATAAGAAGTCCCGTTTGCAGTTTGCCACAAGCCATGTGGGGGACACAGCAAACATGTGGAGGATGGTGCTCTGGTCAGATGAGACCAAAATTGAAGTTTTTGGCCTAAATGCAAAACACTATGTGTGGCGGAAACCTAACACTGCACATCACCCTGAACACACCATCCCCACTGTGAAACATGGTGGTTGGCAGCATCATGCGGTGGGGATGCTTTTCTTCAGCAGGGACAGGGAAGCTGGTCAGAGTTGATGGGAAGATGGATGGAGCCAAATACAGGGCAATCTTGGAAGAAAACCTGTTCGAGTCTGCAAAAGACTTGAGACTGGGGCGGAGGTTCACCTTCCAGCAGGACAACGACCCTAAACATACAGCCAGAGCTACAATGGAATGGTTTAGATCAATGCATATTCATGTGTTAGAATGGCCCAGTCAAAGTCCAGACCTAAATCCAATTGAGAATCTCTGGCAAGACTTGAAAATTGCTGTTCACAGACGCTCTCCATCCAATCTGACTGAGCTTGAGCTATTTTGCAAAGAAGAAATGGCAAAAATTTCAGTCTCTAGATGTGCAAAGCTGGTGGAGACATACCCCCAAAAGACTTGCAGCTGTAATTGCAGCAAAAGGTGGTTCTACAAAGTATTGACTCAGGGGGGCTGAATACTTTTGCACGCAACACTTTTCAGTTTTTTATTTGTACAAAAATTTGAAAACCATGTATCATTTTCCTTCCACTTCACAATTATGCACCACTTTGTGTTGGTCTATCACATAAAATCCCAATAAAATACATTTACGTTTGTGGTTGTAACGTGACAAAATGTGGAAAAGTTCAAGTGGTATGAATACTTTTGCAAGCCACTGTAGATAAGATTCTTCAGATCAAATCATGAAGGAAAAGATAGTTTTGGATCTGATATTAGAGAATCAATGATCCAATAGGAAAAGCAGTGAATGAATTAAACACTCGTCTATAGGATAGTGAAAACGTAATTAGTGAGCTATTCGGCCACTTAATCCCTAGGACCTGATCATATACACACCCAAAATTTTGAAAGTGCTCTCTTTAGTGATAACGATGCTCCGGTTATCTTCCTTCAGAATGCTACAGATTCTAATAAAATTGTTCTTGTAGACTAGAAGGTAGTAAACGTGACCCCACTGATCAACAAAATGCTTAAATCTATCACGAGGGACATAATAACAGTACATTGTGAAACGGATTGAACAGAGACAGTGTACATTAATAAAATGAAAATTATATTAGACTGAACTGGAGATTTGTTTTAAAGTTTATTAAGAGGAAACCGATGTATTTGGATTTTTGTAAAGGCCTTTAATAAAAGTCCTGCACAAGAGGTTGAAAAGAAAAATTGGGGTGCATGGAATTGGGGTAATATATTGATGTGGATTGAGAATTGATTACCATACAGAAAACAATGTGAATCAATAGATCGTTCTCAGGTTGGCAAGCGAGAACTAGTGGGGTATGCAGAGTTCAATGCTTGAGCTCAGCTTTTCACAACCTATATCAACAATTTTGCTGGAGGAATCAAAACATCACATTTCTAAGTGTACTAATGATTCCAAGTAGGACTGCAATAAAGGTATAGAAGCTTCAAGGAGAAACAAACTAGCCATGTGAGTCGGGAGAACATGGCAGATGGAATATAAATGTAAAACAATTGTGAACTTATCTATTTTAGTGCACATAATAGAAAAAGAGTATCTATTAAATCGTGAGAAATTAATGTTAAAAAGGGTCCACAGTGTATTTGCAATTCCACCTCACCTCTTCTTTTCCAGCTTATCCCCACATTCCTGTATTCCTTAATATCCATAAAGCTATTGGTAACAGGTTTGAATGAATTCATTAATCAATCTGCACTACTCCGAGGTAGATCATTTCAAAGATCCACCATCATTAACAAAGACATTTCTTCTCATCAGTCCAAATTACCTACTCCTTCCTTAATCAGAGATTGCAGTTCAAAACTCATCTACCACGAAAAAAATATCCTCTCAGAATCCAATCTGTCAAGCTCTGTACGATTTGTAACTTTCAAAGAGTACTCTTCACGTTCTAAACTCTTCTCACAAACCTGTTAATACAATCCCTCCTCCTTAATTCCTACAACTAATTTGATATATCTTTATTTCATTCCCTCCATGGCAAGAATATTTTTCTAGATAATCAGACCGAAACTGCACATAATTCTTCAGGTGTGGTCTTCAAGACACACTTGAAATTCAGTAAGGCATGTTTACTCCTGCATTTAAATATTTTCATTATGAAGCCAACACTCTATTTGCTTTCCGTATCTGCACATTAATTTTCGATGACATATCCAAGGACAACCCAAGTCTCTAAACATCAGCATTTTCCAAGGTCCCCTACGCTTTTCTATTTTGTGTTTCAGAATCAATGAGCTCTCATTTTTGCCACACTGTATTCCTTCTGTCACATTCTCATCCACTCATTTAAACTTGCCAATATCCTCCAGAAGCTTTTGTCAATTTCCATTCTCTTCACAATCTAATTTAGTTTTGCATCAGCAAGGTTGCAAATATGTCATTTGGCCCCTCAGCTAAATCGTTGACAAAAATAATTAACAAGTCAGTCCCCATGCACCCATTCCT